>CM031238.1:880004984-880048605 GCA_018340775.1 Taxus wallichiana var. yunnanensis
AGGTGATGGTAGCGTATCTGACGAATACATCGCAACCTCTGTAATGTATTGTGGAATTCTCGGGAGCTCGAATACTAAGATGTCTCCATAAGAGACTTTTCGCTGAGACTCTGCAGATAATGCTGTTGACTATATGGTCTTATCACCTTCCTACCGGGTGTTATCAGCCGATACTATGAGAACCTAGAATGCTTTCTTTTTTTTTTCATGCCAATATCAAAACTATTAAGATGTGTATGCCTTACTAGCCCAAATTCTCAATTGCAGATCACTTGTGAACACAGAATTAAATGGACCAATAGGGTAGTTGATTGACAAATTGCAATATCACCAGATCAAATTCAAATGCTTTTTAAACACACCACCAAGCACACAGATCGAGAAGGCTAATCTCGTGGAATATCAAACAGGATCAAATCCTCACCATAAAGGAAGATGACTTAACTGCCGTGAAGCCAGGAGACTCTTAAATCTGAAACTCGCTTCTTCCTCCTCTTCCACTCCCGGACTCCACACTCGATCCACCGGCACAAAACTTGCAAATGATTCTACTGCTGACAGAACAATTTGGCATGGTACGTCTCTACGCAGCATGTTCCAAGTGAGGAATTTCTTCGTTTCAACTGCCCATTGCTACTCAAACAAGCACAAGATCTGGCTGACTCACAAAGTTCCTGAATGAATCCATAAGTTGAGGAACCAGGATGAGGGAGGTTAATGAAGACTGCAAAGACCTGTCAAGAGGTCGATGATGAAGTGTGGATGACCTTTAGGATTCCAAAGTTAATTTCTTTACCAATCAAGGCACTTGATGATGGAAGATTATGATGAAGTAGCAGTGTATATGAATAGTGAATCATATGTCACATGACTTGGATCAAAAATTAGAGGAGAAAGTAATAAATACTTGGAGAATTATGAGTGTTCTTGGACAATCTACTCCTATTACAAAAGAGGATCTCCTATTCTCACTTCTATCTAAGTACTAAAGGTGAAACTTGCCAATCCTGCTACTAAAGTTTCTTCTTTTCCCAAAAATTGATAAAACTCTAGATTTCAAATGATGATAGCTCATCCACTTCTGTGTCTTTGATATTATCATAACCTAAAAACACTAAGTTAATTCAATCAGAGGATGAATATACCAGTCCATCCCAAGGATTTTGCTAAAATGATTCGATTTGTCAATTCATTCTAAAAGCTACCTCTAAAGGCCTTTTACCCACTCCTTTCCACTACACCAATCTGAGAGCTGCTATCACCCTCACCTGTGGACAAAATCAACCATCTCTATGCCATACTTTATAAATTTGTCATGCCCAGAATCGCATCATAGTAATTCAGGAGCACTTACAATGTGATTCCTCACAAAGTAGCTCATGCCTAGGTTTGACTCTCACATGCACTTATGACCAGTTATTCCCATGAGTAAACATGCCTTGGTCCAAGGATTAAAGATGCACAACTAGCGCTGTTTTGTTCAATAAGAAAAGTTTCATACCATCTTAGTAGTTAGATATTCCTCCTTCATACGGGATGCTATAAACTCTAAGATGGGTGAGAAATTCAAATGGACTGTCAAGCATGCACTGCATTCTCTAATGGTCAAACAAGAAGTTGCTTCCGAGAAGCAGCTTGAGATAACACAAAATGATGATCCAAGACAAATACCTAAGAGATGTGCATGGCAACTACATGATTATGTCTTCCTAGCAGTTCAACTTCCAAAGTGGCAATGGAAGATCCTAATGATGTTTGGATTTTGTATTATACAAAGGTCTTTGTCACCTGGGAGCCATGTCCACCTGAAATGCCTGGCAAAGCCTTTCATCCTTTTTCTATTGTCGCAGCTTGAAAATACCAATACATCGAGATGAGGCCTCATTTCTCCTGATCAGCATGGCAAAAGGTCAGTGTGTAAGGTCTTGTCGCAGATGCAGTAATTGATTGTAAAATGGCAAGAAACCTCTTCCAAAATGATACAAACATTATAAAGAATCAGGTTTGGG
Source organism: Taxus wallichiana var. yunnanensis (assembly GCA_018340775.1). Lineage (NCBI taxonomy): Eukaryota > Viridiplantae > Streptophyta > Pinopsida > Cupressales > Taxaceae > Taxus > Taxus wallichiana. The sequence goes on from CM031238.1 coordinate 880,006,994, forward strand.
ATTCATTGAATTTCGATGCCTTCTCCATCAAGCAATACCTAGAGAAAAACACTGTGGTCGCATTCACTGCCAGCACGTACCGCCACACTCACTCCCCACTTCCTGTGATAATTTCACCATTGAGATGATCCATCCACCTAGTGTACCCGATAATACTGGGCATGAATCGCAAGTTTTTAATGATGATCAACACTTTCTCTTTCTTAGAACTCGTAGATAATTTTGAATAGCTACTTGAAGGAAGTGAGAATCGCCTGCAAAAGTGTGTCCTACAAAGCAACCACTCCAAGGAGAAGAAACGGATCAAGATGGATGCATTAAGCTGAAAGGAAATAAGATTCTCAAAGGATCGTGAGTTTAGAGGAAACTATTTGATAACACACAGTATGTAAATTCTAGAGCTTCTAATGGACCTCAACAATCGCTTCAGATGGAAAAATTAAGGCTTGTGCTCCATCGATTCAAGCTCGTGAACATTGGAAAATGTTGTACGAGATGAGAGTACAGCAATGATCTTAGCATAAGGATGTTCTTTCCTACTCTGTGGCTAAGACTTAAAAGCTTTTCAACCAAAAGATATGTGGCATCTTATTCCTCTTCCAGCCCGGAATTAAGTGATTTTAAGTGTAACAGAGGCAATACAATCCTAAAATAGTTTAGACACCATTTTTTCAAGAAATACAGAGCTGCCGAGTTAGCTGAATCATTTTTCCCATTCATCATTCAACATGGATTGCCAATATTGTACAATGGGTGCAGAAGAAAATGGTAGGGATCTCGTGACTGTGTTGGGACTTGGGAACCTTAATAAGCCTTTGAAAGATAATTATCCTTTTCCTATGATGTGATCAAGTCTTACTTGTAGCTTGATAACAGGTTAAGAAGATGTTATCTAGTGCTTGGTGGATTCTCGTGCTATAACCAGGTAGAGGTTGATCATGCATGGACAACACAAAACAACTTTCCAACTTGCCACTCCTTGGGGTACCTTTGCTTATAGAAGAATGCCTTTTGGGCTCATTAATGCTAGTGTGCCACTTTTCGAGGAGGGCTATGGATCAGCTTTTGGAATTCTTGAAAGGGAAATGTATTGTCATGTATACCTTGATGACTGACATGTATATTCTAAAACAAGTGCGATCATTTTCAACATTACTGAGATAGTTCTACTAAGATGGAGAGAACATGGAATATCTTTGAATCCTAAAAAGTCTGTCTTTTGTGTCATGCGTAGAAATTATTAGGTAGCATCATCTCCAAAGATGGTATTAAGATTGATCCCCACGAGTGAGTTACAAGTTTATCTAAGCAAATTCTCTCTCCTAGACCGAAGCAAAAAGGCGTGGGCATTCTTTCTTTGGTAAGATCAATTTTTTTGAGAAGATTCATCCTTGATTTTCGCAGAGTTAACTTTCAATATCTCCCGCAAATGATGAAAGGAAAACAAATGTTTGGTTGGTCTTCTCAAGGAAAAGAATCCTTTTCAGAAGGTATTAAAAACAACCATTAAGCTAAAAATCCTATTTTAGCATGTACCGATTTCAAACCCAAGATTTTATTATTTATTGTTACGCCCATGTATAATACATAGGTCAGCTATTTTGACTCAAGAAGATTCTAATGAGCATGAACTCCCAATTCTGTATCTATGAGCTATATCACGTAAAGATATCATGAGTTAAAATACACCATGATGGAAAAACATGCTTTTGCATAGCGGTGGTAAAGTGCCAATGGCTTTCACCGTTTTACATTCTCAACTCATTCCATGGTAAGTTTAGTTCCAAATAGCCAATCTCATAAGTCCCGATTCTCATATTGACAACAGAATTTGGATCGAAGAGAGGGAACCGGGTTGCTAAGGTCTAAGAATATGATATATTGACGCATCAACCATGACCAAGCTCACTCATGGAAAGGTCTTTGTGAGCCTCATGCCAAGGAGCTAGACATGAATTACCATGCGGAGATAAAGTTGGCCTTCCCATACCTGCCTCTATTTCTTATCTCACTTACATGAATGGGTATGTCTTATCATCCATTTTCTCACTATGGCAGTGAATGACCCTCCATTTAACTACAAAACAAAAAGAGGACCTCCGGTAAAATGAAGGTCGTTGAAATATGTGTTGTGGGAAAATGCCTTGTTCAAACGTGAGGTTAGATGGAAGGTTTTTTGAAATGTGTAGACAAGGAAGAGCTATGAGGAAAGCTTACTCTCTACTTTTCATGATTAAAGACATGTGAGGGGAACTATTCATCAACAAATACCGCTCATAAGATACTTTGTGAGGATATTATCGGGTCTACTTTGTTCCAGAGATGCATCCAAGTGGGTTGATAAATGTGAGGTCCCAAGGTCAAACTTTCAGTAGGGTAGACCCAAATTGGCCTCTTTGCCTCTTAAGCTAAATTGTAATTGAAGAACCTTTTCAATATGGGGGTTTGACTTTCATCGGAACACTCTAATCCTTCTTTTAGTGCTGGTCATACTCATGTGGCTAACACACGCAATATTTCACCAAATGGGTGGAGAAGCTATTCCAAAGAAAGAGTACTATCACAGTGGTATGCTGAAGTTCACTCAAAGAAAACATCTTGGTAAGGTATGGTGTACTTCACAAGATCATGTAACGAATAATGTTTCTAATTTTCTTCTACTGAGATAATGGATTTGCTACATGGGTATGGCATATCTTTGGCTCACTCTTCGCATTACTATCCTCATGAGAAATGGAGCAAGTGAGAATCCACTAATAAAAATTTGGTGACTATTATAAGAAATTAGTCAATGAGTCTCAAATCTAAATCGCACAAAGCTCATGATGCTCTTTAGCGTATATGATCACACCAAAGAGAGCTATTAGAATGTCACCTTTTCAAGTGGTATATGAGGTAAAGCTCAATTGCTAGTAACGGTGGAGCATGCCACCTCTGCATCTCGATGTAAGGCCATTGAAGATACGCAGCTCTCGGTGAATTCTTTGGAAAAGAATTATGTGACTTTCTCACAATTTGAATGAGAATCAGATTTGGAGGTTGGATGGGATATTTGCTCATACTATTCACCGGTGAAGGTAAAGGTCCTATTTGATAAGAAAGCTAGTGTTCCGTAGAGATTTCCAAGTTGGAGACACTGCTTGTGTTATGTGGATAAAAGGCATGAACCTCGGGCGGCCATGGGCGTGCGTTGATTCCACACAGCCAGCTCTGACCTTCAAGATCGAAGACACTCACTGGCGGTAAGAATTCCTTTTACCTTGATTACATGGATGGTTCTCCTCTCCCACTTCCTTATAGTGGGTAAGTACATAAATTTTTTCAAGTCATAGGTGATTAGGGAGTCACTTTGTATATTTTGTACATGCAAGTTTTTTTTCTTTCCTTTTGTTTCTGGGTGTGTTATCCTCTAGATTATTGGTTTTCTTTTTGACTCGGTTTCTAATGGATAAGGTACTGGCTCTGACTTCCCCGAGTTTTTCTAAAGTTCTTGCCTTGTCTCATTCCTTGAATTGTATGCCGAGTCATCCCCGAAGGAGCGTACAATTGTCCACTCAAAATTCCTCGCTTCTTAAGAAAGTGAAAATTTAAAATTTTGAGTTTAGGTGTTTTCTCAAGGTGCTCCTGTAATGTTAAAAGTTCGAGAAATTGAGAAAATCTATTTTTTTGGGTCATTTTGCATGTTTTTCAGCTTGTCCGATGACATTTTGTCCTTTGCCACGTATCCTGAGTTCAATCGGACCTCTATTCCCGATCGGCCTGCTTTCCCCGAAGTTTGTCTTTTTGGGACTTGTGCCCTATCTTAATCCCTTTTGTTGTCCAGTACATGTCCCAAGTTTTCGACCCGCTTGTTCCATTTTCAGCTGCAACGCCCAAACCACATACCTTCACGGCTTTCTGGGTCCCAAATGTCCCAAGTTCACCCGGGCTAGTTGTTCCATTTTCATCTCGATCACCGAACTGTACTCGTGGTATTTTTGTCCTCCGCGTGTTCCAAAGCATTTTAGGACCGCATCTTTTTCTCCGGCTTCAGTCCTGAATTGGACCAAGTCACGATTTCTCGCGTGACTCACATCCCGCATGTCCTAAGTTCATTTGTGCATCTTTTCCCGCTTCGCTTAAATCAGCTTCGAGCCGCGTGGCCTCGCGCATTTCACGTCCCACATGTCCCCAAAATGAACCAAGTGCCATTCGTGGCCGATTTTTCTCACTCTACTCCTAGATATCTGCTTATTCAAATTGGTAGGCTATGTATTAAATGCGTATTCATTTCCTTTCTCTCTCATAAACGGCTATATAACGAGTAAACCCCATGAATGTTTTCACTACTTCCATGCTTATCTATTGCTCGAACCCTCGTGAATCTAAATTCCTCGAGCGCGTATCCCTTCTCCTCTCGTAATTCCTTCCCGAGGAGCTCCTAGCTTCGTAGCTCGTGGCCTCCAAATTACTAATACGACCATGAAGATCAAGTTTTAGTGGACAGGAACAAATTTCACCACTAGAGTCTGCCATTCCTAATATCTGAGGACAGCTGAAGCTCGTCCATCTTGACTTCTGGTGATTTTTGGTCGAGAATGATAGGCATGAAAACCCTACACTAATGGCATGTGATGATTCACGATAGTGGTCTATCTTTTGCCGGAGGTTTCACCTCTAAGGCAATGTGTCGATATAGATTTCATGCAGGAGCTCATTTGACCCCCGAGTTTGAGCGATTAACAAACATACACATGTGGAACTCATCACCAAACTTGACCCTCGCCGCCATTAGCACTGCTCATCGAGGATTCCAGATGGATAATTCCATAGTTGTTTCCGGGTTAATAAAGCTCGCACTGTTTAGATCAAGACAGTGACAACTAAGGCGCAGGGTGGCGAAGTCTCGCTTAAAACCCTAAGAAGGGAGCATCTCATGTCTATCCAAGAATCTGTTCCTGGGATTTTATAATCCTAAGTTGTCTTGGCTCGGTTAAGGTTATGTTTACCTTCTACTAACAATGTTCCATTTCTAGATGTGCCCACTCATGAACATGGTGTGCGATGGAACCCAAAATATCAATCCGGGTAAATCATCAAAGCATGAATTAGAAAGCAGTGTCTGTCCAATGTATAACAAATGAAGAAATTCTTACATGACTTTACGTGATCGATGTATACTACCAAAGCATATAAGGCAATGGTTTGGTTTTTTCTTACATCGATGCCTAAGCGAGATGATCCCCAGATGGCGCCACGCTTGCCAGCTTCAATCATGGGGCCACCAGAAACCACCAATCACAATTTCAAGGGTAAATGAATGCTTTCTACTATGTACGGGTCGTACTTCAAGGGTGACACCTTTGCTAGAAGGTTTTCTTTTGATGAAGCCATGAACTCCTGATATCGCACCATTCACGGTGCCTATTTTTATCCAATTCAGGCAAAATTCTCCTATATCAAGCTCACTGGCATGAGAGCACCCCTTTGAGGCTTCCCATGTTCGCAGTTGATAAGATGGATTTGATAGAAATATACGTAGGTAATTAGACAAATTGCATGTAACCCTGCGTAGGGACAAGAAGATTAATTGTCGGTTTGCATTTCCTCATCTCTTTCGGGAAACTACCCTCGTAAAACAGCCCTCGATGCATGTAACATAGAAAGAGCCCGGCCTGTTGGTTATCAACGTGCTTCATTTCTTCAGACTTAAACTTTCTTTTTAATCAAAGAGTTCATTGAGTATAGAACATTAAGATAATATATCATCATAAGGCAGATACAAAAGACTATTGGGTACTGATTGTGCCGGATGATTTTGAGGTGAGAAAGAGGAATTATGGTAGGTTTTCTGTAATTGATCCAAGAACTTTGGCTTCGTACTCCACAGTTCTCGAAGGACTCAAGGATGACAACTCTAGATCTATACACATATGAGTATGACAATGTGGTTAAGCACACTCCTTGGAGGACTTGGATTGGTTCAAGAAAGAGAAAGATGATTTGACCGAGATCTCGGGCTCCAGTCTTAGTCGTGACTAAGATCTGGTTTGATAAGAAAGTTTCGAGAGCTTAGAGGCACTTTCAGTGAGAATCCTCCTCTAAAGATGTTTCAACACCAAGGAGGGAAGCATCAATCTCCAAGATCGACACACCTCGTGAAAACCCTCCCCGCCTCATCAACACAAGAACTCTGCAGCTTCTACTCCTTCATCCACCCAAGTATACTGTAAGAAACTCAAAGAGGTCAAGAAGGAGCCTGTGGAAGAAGATCCTCAGCTGAAAGTAGGTGGAATTGTCTTTGGGACCAGAGAGAACATCATTGTCTCTCAAAGTGAAAGTGAAGAGAGTGCAAGCTGCCGGCCTCCTTCAAATGCTCCTCAAAGCTCCAACTGAGATAAAGACAGGTAAGTCCATAGCATTAGAGATTCCAAGTGCTATTTATTTCTTCGCACCACCGATTGTCTACACCATTAGCTTATCTCAAGCACTCCCACCATGTCTCAACTCGAGAAAATAGCCATGCAAATCCTCGGAGCTGGTGAGCTCTCCTGTCTCTGGTCCTCTTGCCCCACCTCGTTCCTCCTCCTCTTTGTGCATGGGCAGCAACCTATTTGCTGTTGGCAAAGGAAGAGGAAATCTTCCTCCCGGGCTCGGTGTCCAAAATTTTGATGCTGCATGAGAGCCTTGTTGGGCACTCGACTCCTTCTTCGTGCCAAAAGGCGTAATCACCTCTCAGTGATAGTGTCGATGCTCAGGTTCAACAATTCACTGGAGATTGCTGTTTGCCTACAGAGATAAATCAGAGCAGACTTCGCGTGCATCCGACTCTTGAATTCTCAAGGATTCCAATGAGGAGAGTTCACTCACAAAGGTGAGATGCACAACCTCAGGAAACGGTCACAAGAGTCATTGGAGGGTAGAGAAAGGGAAGCAAACTATTGAACAGCTTGGAAGAACAAGCCTGATTCTCATAGGTTTTATCAAATCTCTTTGCTCTAAGGACAAAGTTTGGACTCCTACCCCATTGACTACTCTTCCACCACATGTAATTCTGAGCCAAGATGAGGTATAGAGTATCAAAGATATGCAAGTATTCCATCTATGGCGAGCTTAGTGGAGGCCATGGTGGAAGATATGCTTGTTGTAGAGATTGAACTTCATCGATGAAGCTTTCAAACTCCATGAAAGGTGAACAACTCAGATTAATGTAAGATCTCCTCCACTATAGAGGATCATGGATAAAGAGCTCAAACTTTGGAGCATTGAGATAGTTGACCTCACCTCTATGGGATGAAGCATAGATGAGAACATGTTTTATCGCAAAGTAAGGTTTTGGTGATGATACGGGAAAGGATAATCATACTAAAGTTTGGGTTTAGAGAATGGAGTGGAAAATCAAAGTTTTGGAGGAGGCTTGGGAGAACTGGAATAAATGGCGTATGGGTGAGGCTTTCAAGACACTGGTTGTGATCTTTCTTTCAAAGATATACATTGTCATCTTCATGATGAAACTTCTGTGCCTCTTTCCTTTGGTGAAATCAAAGCTCAATTCTTAGATTTTGTCAAAGATAATCTATTCAAGGAAAGCTCCATTTCAAAGAAAATGAAAGAGTCTTTCTACGCTTCTTTTAATCTTTCCATTGAAGAAGAAAATAAAGACTATCATACTCATGTCGTAGTTTGATAAGGAAATGGAGAAATTCCTCTATTTTGGACTCAGCCTATGTGCCAAATACATCACCCCCTCGTAAGTAGACATAGCCAGGTATCAAGAGGTTCAGTAAGTGAGATTTTGAATTCAAAGTGTCCTCCTACCATAACCACCTATCTTCTTCTCCTTATTCTTCTCTTCTTTCTAATTCTTTCTCTATTCATTGTAATAAGTTGAGGTATTGCGAATGGCAATCCTTAACTAATCTTTAGTTAAAAAAGTTGTTACCAAGAGTAACTGATTTTAGTGGTTATATAATGGCCTCTCCACTTACCATTTTGATTTGAGAGGAAGAACTTCTGGATTATTTTCTAGAAAGTGTAAATAGATCATTCAAGAAATCGTGGAGGAAGAACTTGGCTTATTTTCTCGAAAGTGTAAATAGATCATTAAGAAATCAGAGGAAGAACTTGGCTTATTTTCTGAAAGTGTAAATAGATCATTAAGATATCATGTAAGGACTTTTCATTCTTATCTATCTCGATTTCTTTTATCCCTAAAGCTGTTGTCCTTTATATTGCTAAGATCATTTGTCTCTGTGTTATGTCAAGAAACTTGGTGGTGTTCTCAGTGATGTTATTTGGGATGAATCTTTGTGTCTTTAAATTCCATCTATTTTTATACATGCAAATGATCTTGTTTCATTTCACTATAACTTTCACATACATAAAGAATTACTCTGTTGTCTATAATTACTGAGTGTTGCCTTCTCGCTTCATTCTCATTTTCTTATTCCTTAAATCTTTTGTGAATTGATGATCTTTATAGAAAACACTTCGTAATATCCAAGTTCAACCAGCAAATCATGTTTTCTAGTATATTTGTAAATAGTTCGACTTTCTAGAATAAGGGAACCTCTCCCATTAAAGAGGAGGGACTTCTGTCCCCTGACTATTGCTCTTCGTAAAGTCCTATTTGATGGTAGCCAACACCTGAGCTTCCTAACAACCTTGCCTTTAGAGCTCACCTATGCAGCTCTCCTTGTCCGATTGAGTGCTAGCTCACCGAGTAGGCCGACTTTGAGCTCACTTGTGACCTCTCATTGAGCAAAGCTCACCTGGGACTCGCTTGGGAGCTTACCAAGTAGCTTACTGCAATTTGAGCTCACGTGTTTAGTAGCTTCCCCGGGAGCTTGCCAAATAGCTCACAAAGTAGATAACCCGGGATCTCTTCTCGGGAGCTTCACCGATCAGCCTCCGAGTTGAGCTCACCCCGAGCCTCATCAAGTAATTCTAAATACTTAAGAGCTCACCAAGAAGCTCTACCTAGGAGCTTGGCTAGATCTTGACAAAAACTCACCAGATCTCATCGAAAGGCCTCAACTTGATTCTCGCCAAAACCTACCCGGAAGCTCACCTAATATCTCACCTTGCCACCACTCTTGAGCTCACCCAGAGCTCACCAAGAGCTTCAACATGAGCTCGCCATGAGCTCATCATGTAGCCTACTCAAAATCTCTACATGGGAGCTTACTTGACAGCCTCACCTTACCAACTCACATTAGAGCTCGCCTATTAGCTTCACCTTGGCAACCTCACCTTGAGCTTGCTAAGGATCTTACATGTGAGCCTTGGAGTTCATTGGATTATCTCACCAAGTAGCTTGCTCATAGGATCTCACCTAATATCTCACTTGGGATCTCTACCCAATAGCTCACCCGGGAGCTCACTGAGTAACTCAACTAGTAGGTTGACTTGAGTTTGCTCATGGAGCTCACCGAGCAGCCTTACCCATGGGAGCATCTCAAAATAGCTCACTTGGGAGCTCACCTAAGTAGCTCACCCGGGAGCTCTACAATAGCTTCTGAAAGTAGCTAACCTGGGAGCTCTTATGGGAGGTTTTAATGATCAGTCGATACCTTGAGCTCACCTTGCTAATTTGACTTGAGCTCATCTCGGTAGCTCACCTTGCAACTCACCTTGAGCTCACCTTTCTAACTCACCTTGAGCTCATCTCGTAGCTCACATGTAAGATAAACCTTAGAGATTATGGACAAGTTCACCTTTGACCTCACTCTTAGAGCTCACCGAGTAGCTCACTGAGCTCTACCAGGAGTTCAACTAAGCAGCCTCACCTGAGGCCCAGCTTCCCGAGTAGCTTGATTTGAGTTTACTCCGAAACTCACCCGGGTAGATCACCTTACCCAACAACTCACCTTGAGTTCTAGCCAGAGCTCACCGAGAAACTCAACTTGAGCTCACCTGGGATCTCGCCAATTAGCTCACCTAAAAACTCACATGGGAGCTCACCTTGCCAACTCAAATGAGAGCTCACCTATCAACTCACCTTGCCATCTTACCCGGAGCTCTACCGAGGAGCTCACCTTGCCAACTCGCCTTGAGCTTTTCTTGTAGTTCACCTCAAAGATCATCAAGTAGCTCACCCGGGAGATCACCAAATAGCTCACCAAGTAACTCGCCAAGTAGATTGACCTGCCGGCTTATGAGCTCACCAAGTAGCTCACCAGGACTTGCAGCCACAGCTTGGGTAGCTCACCACCTGCAACTCACCTTGAGCTCACGAATAGATTCCAAGTATCTCTACTTGGGAGTTCACCAATCAACCTCGAGTTGAGCTCACCTTAAGCTCATCATGTAACTCGACCAGAACTCACTTAGGAGCTCGCCACAGCTTCCTTCTTACCAACTCACCTTGAGCTCACTTTTACCAACTCACCTTGAGCTCATCTCGTAGCTTCGTATGTAATCTAACCATAGAGATTACCGATGTTTACTCTTGACCATCATCGAGCTCACCGAGTAGCTCACTTACCTAGAGCTTCGCTTAGAGCTCAGTAAGTAGCTACCCTAAGAGCTCGCCGAGTAGCTCAACTTGAGGTTTCGAAAATCACCGAGCTTGCTTTGACATCTTTGCTCTTGCTAGCTTGCCTTGAGTTCACCAAGAATCTCATCAAGCAAGTTTACTTGAGCTCCTGGGAGCTCACCAAGTAGCTTTCACCCAAAATATCGCATGGAACTCACCTGACACCACCGTAGACACCAAATTTGTGTCTTACGACCCCCTCGTGCCCCACATCTCATTTCCTTCAGAACCTAACCTCATCACCTAAACCTACACAATTATTTATTAATTACCTTATAATTAATAAATCCACATCTCCAAACCTGCCACCTCATTTCACCACCTCATCATGACCTAGTCCTAACTCCTAAACTAACCTAATAAAGACCTATAACTTGGTCTACATCCACACCCATGACTAATTACTCCTCACCCGCACCAAAACCAACCTCATAATGACTTGACCAAGCCCACAACTAATCCCTCTCGTAAGAAAAGGAGGGAAAGTTGGCTATTTTACTAAAAATAGCCCACTTTGACTCGACTGATACCGCTTCCTACTTGACCAATGTACGGGCTATATAACCACCATTGGTTCCTTGTAAATGACCTCCCCCAACCAAAAACAAGGGGTTGGATTTTCATTGATCCGAATCAGAAGTCATTGGAAGAATCCGAAATTCACTTGGCCGAGCAAAGACAAGTGAAGGAAAGAGAGGAGTTTACAGAGAAGGACATCAAGCCAAGATCGCAACCGAGCAACCAGAGCCCAAAGTGACACTCATCCAAGCCTTAGGGAGAGAGGATAGCTCATCTTGGATTGTCGATCATCCTACCTCGAAACCCCGCCTTCGCATCACACCCTTTTAACTCGCATTTTCATCAGAACTAGTAAGTAAGTCTTATACATTATTTTAATAATATTTCTTGGACTTCTAATCACAGTGAATTACAAGTCTACTCCCAAATCCACTACCTAGTAACACTCTCCATCTAACTTACATTCCTCTACCCCCTACATTTCCCCAAGAATAGCCCCCATACTCTTCTCGAGTCTTCTCCATCACCTCATTACCTATCCCCAATCATTTTACCATTAGCCTTATAAACACCATAGCTACATATAGCCATCTTATAGCCAACCTTCACCAAACCCCTAAAATCACTACCCTACCGATATCGGGTTATCATCAACGGCATTGTGATAGTTACCGCATCGGCCACCGTGATTCAAAACCAAGACCAACCTTTTTCTCTATTGTTCTAACAAGGTAAATAAATTGTAATTGACAATAGCTTATTTGTTAGAATTTGTGTTAATTCATATTAGTAGGGGAACTAACCACCTTCAAAGGAAGTCTCATATTTCCTGCCCCAAGGCAGTTCCTCACTTATTATCTAATTAGAATCTAGTGGTCTTGTATTCTTACTTGCGTAGTCCTTCCTGCATAAAAAGGAGTTCTTTAAATCGATCCGATCTCTCTACGGTACATGCACACCCTCTCAACATTCAATGTATTCCTCCTAGCCCTAACCCTTATCTGCTTCTCAAAGGAATGAAAGGATAGAAGCAACTCTATTCCAGGAACGAAGCATTTCTGCAAAACATTTTGCAAATGACTTTGTGGGACCCATTTCGTTTCTTTTTTCTTCGCTTGCTTTCATATATGGGAGCACACTTGCTTTTCTTCTTCTTCTAAAAATATTCACAAGATATTTTGTTATATGTGGTAAAAGAATTTGTCTTGCTTTCCCATTTGCATTAGTGAAAGTCATCTTCTTTGCTTCATCTAATATTATTTTCGATTTGGGTTTAAAACACGTGCATCCCATTCTTGCTTTTGCTTTCAATTCCCTAGTGAACGAGATTAAGTAATGTGTCATACACGTGGGGTGATTTCCATGGTATTGACAAGAAATTAATCTTACTTTAACTCAGACAACACATACCGAATCACTTCACAATTAACACAATAGCTCAAAACATCCCCCTTTTCCGCGGTATTCCTCCACCCGATCGAGGTAACTTTTATAAGCCAAAACAAACTTGACATTTCCTCTAAGTCTTTTGTTTAGGATTGACATAATTTTTGAGCATCTAAAGGCATAAGCCCAAATTGATTAAAACTAATCCTAGGGTTAGTCTCATAATTTTCTTGTACATCTTTGTTTGTTTTTAGTTCTATTTCTCTCATCATACACTATTTTCTCGTGATCACTTGTAATAGCTTTGCAGGCATACTAAGCAATGTTAACCCCAAATCAGCAACTTCCTACAGCTTTTCTTAGACTAAGTCCTATTATACCGACATCGCTTATTTTACCGAAAGCCGGTTAATATACTCGACTAACATCGTTACCTCGACGATATCGTTATCGCTTTTCACAGCTTCCTAAAACAAGCAAACCTACCAATTCCAACATTTTGTTGCCGCCTTTTGTTCCCGATAGATTGATCCTCATCATGTACCCTTGTCCATGGTTGTTATCACTAAATAAACAAGCTAAAGCCATGGTTTCACATGCTTACTCCATGCCTTTGCCTCAATCACCCCTTCACATCCCGTGGGGAATCCTACCGACACTACCGAGGTTCCCAAAATCCCCGTAGGAGATAAGGAATTTGAAAAAAAAATTTTGACGCTAATCCTAGTGACTGCATAATACTATCTGCCTTCATGCCTCGACCGTATGGCCATGGTCAACTCCTTGTTGGCATGCTTATTAGTATAGCTACTCATTTAGCTCCTTCTTCGCCCCGATAACTCTACCTTGCCTTTTCATCCTTAGTCCTGCATCTCCTAACTCGTAGGCTTCAAGGGGTTCATACGACATAGATTGGCTTTCCTTTTGTTAATCTTGGGCCCTACATATCATTACTTATCAATCGCCTTACCTCGCCTCTCTTGCATCTACTCCTTTCATGACTTGCTCTCTCGCCACCTATCCACACGAGCTTTCCCTTCTCAAGCTCCGCCCACCTTTTCATTTCCACACACGTATCCGTGACCTCAACATCTTATATAGACATCCCTATTCGGTACACCTCAACATATTCGTCCTCCATACCTTATCAACATTTAACCCTACCGTTGTCTAGTGGTGGCCCTTGGCCCAATCTACCTCCATTTACCGCAAACCACACCATCATCTCATCCAACTACCGATTTAATCAAACAAATGATGGACAAATGCAAAATATGAGGCTTCTGCTTGTGAAGTCGAAGACTTCGACATATGAGCAAGTTTTTTTCGAACCTATCCACCCTTTTGTCCCCTTCATTCATATCCTCCTCAATGGGAATTACCAAAATTTACTCATTTTAATAGTAAGGAGGATCTCAACAACACTTGCGATCATTTAGACATGCCTTCTATCTCGATTACTCATGACGATGCCTTACTACTCCGCACCTTTCCCATGTCCTTATCAGACCCGCCTTGAGTGGTACAAGTTGCTTTAACCCAAGACTCAATCTTCTCTTTTAACCAATTAGCCTAATATTTTCTTGGATCATTTCTCCATTAACATTGCCAAGAAAGTATCTATCACCGACTTCTATGCCATCCGACAATTTGAAGACGAATCTATCATAGATTTCATTAGAAACATGGCGGCCTTATCAACTAACTTATGTATGCCTTACCTCAGCTCAACTTATCGAACTCTTTACACGGGCTCGCACTAAGCATATTTCTCCTACCCTCCAAATTCAAACTTTCCACACATTTGACGAGGCCTTTACTATGGCTTGAAAACTAGAGATTCGAGCTTTAGAGGAAGAGAAATTGTGGTCAAGCAAACAAAACCCCAATTTCCAAACCCAAGATTCCACCAACAAACCTAACACCACTAATCCTCACACATCAATCGCTTCAAATCAAAAGGAGCTGTGGCACGCGGTGATGGTCAAATCCCAACCACCATCTAATACCCCGCCAAAAACCACCTATAATTATAAAGTTGAGCCCATCAATTACACTCCTCAGAGAGACTTATGGTGTGATATTGAAAAATTGATTAAAGTGGAGCTATTACCTTACCTCCCGTTAAACCTCACTCCGGGTTTGATTCCACCCACGCTATACCTTCTTGGTACAAAGAAAATGACTTCTAATTTCCACCACGTGAAGGGACACAACATGAAAACCGCAAGATGTTGAAAACATAGTGCAGAAATGGTTGATGCAAGGGATATAGCCTTCGATAATCCTAATGCCCCACTAACCGAAATTTGAAAATATTCAACAAACCATTCCCAAAACCACTTTTCTTCTAACAAGAATATAAACCAAGATATCTTAACCGAGGAGAGTGTTCATGAAATCCATGCAGCTTTCGACTCTACCCAAAAGCCTTTATCGAAAAATTCTGAATCAAGCCTCTTCACTAACGCAGAACTCGAACCCCTTCACCACCATCAAGACAAGATGAAATCCTCGCTGCCCTTTACCCATCAAGGAATTAACCACCTGTGAGGTCTCTTTCTCATAGATGAGCCTTCTTACACCACATTCTTGTAAGACTATGAGTGGATGTTATCTAACTTATCTATTTTCCAAACGCCTCCTTCTACCACTCTTGTTGTATAAGAGGAGGGCTTGCCACTTCTTTGTCATCCTTAGATGAGAAACCTCTTGAAATGACATCACCAAATTCTTTAATCATGACGATCCTCTCAAACATGCCCTCCTACCTATTAGTTCTTCATCGCCTAAATCTTTTTCAAGAACAAGTTGACTCTTCTTAACGCCCATTGATACATTGCCTCATTTACCCTCGTATCACACCCATAGTGGACCGGAATCACAACCCACCTTTCTTCCATAAAAATTTCCTATTCACACGTGAGGATTTTCATCCTCGAAGATAGATGAGAAGTCCTATGGGAATGTTTGAGTACGCCATATTCTACTCAAATGCAGTATGACCGATCCAGACGCTTACCATATACCCAAAGTGTTTACAAAAGCTTAAAATGCTTATGTCCCCATCTTCAACCCCCTCATCTCTACCAAATACCTCATCCACCTCTATTAACCTAACTAAATCTTCCCCTTGCACTGGGACCTCACCAATACCTAGTCTAACACACCCACCTAAATGGTTAGATTTATCCAAAAGTAAAGTTATCCATCCACTTAGAGATAGACTCAATCTCCTCAACCTCAACCTATGCCTCTATCACAACTAAAACCATCATCGCCACACCTACCTTCCATATTGGGACCTCATCCTCCACCTTACATCAATATATCATACCTCCCGTGTTTTGTTTAAATGACCCACGCCTCTACACCCATACAAAGATCCAAGGGTATATCAACACCGCACCCCGCGTGTCCCGCCCACCTATCAACCCTAAACAAATTTCATCATCAAAGGATTTGTTTGCTCTCACTCCTCTTTCTCCATGGTTGTTTCTTGATACCACATCATCTCAGTGGGCCTCTATCATCTAACCAGCTAAACATAACTTCTGCACGAAGAAGCCATGTTTAGTTAAATCCCATTATCAAAACCCTCGCTAAACTACCACCCATACAAATCAACCATACCCCGTCATTACTAAAACCTACCTACTAATAGCCTCATCGCCCTCTAACTTTGACCCGCTCAAAGGGTCTTACACCAAAATCCTTATATGTTGGTGGAGAATGCGACCATTTCCGTACCCCCACTTAGACCTTATGATCCATCTAAACCTCAACCTATAGGTTATGATGAGTCTAAAATCTATGCTTACCACCGCACACCAGACATGATGAGAGGGATGCAAAGTATTAAACCATACTTCATCGGGCCACCTCTCTCTCGATAGAAAGGTTAAGAAAGACAACTTATGAAGGGAGAGACCTTAGCTTCAATTCCTCTCCTATACCACCTATCCCCGCCTCACCAAGATCTATCATTATTACAACTCCACCTCTCAAGACCATGACTTATCCATACCATCTTCCTCCTCTCGTGTTCACTGAGATCAATATGATTAGTGTTGCATACTCAGGGCAGAAAAACAATGGGAAAGCTAAAGAAAGCACACCCTCGCGGCCTCTCTTTTTCTTCGGCTCCACCATCCCGATCGCACCACCACCTAAAGTGGTTATTCGTGGACCCGCCTACCCCATCTCTAATGGAGTTGCCCACCGAACCATGATCAAATAGCTTCACCAATCCCCTATAAAAATGACACTAGTATGATCTCATTCAGACCTCTAAATCTCATCGACAAGCTCTCGTTGAAATCCTTCAAGGGATAGAGGTCTTACCTAATGAAAATTTGCTCATACTTCCATTCTAACACCCAATCACATTGCTTTGCTTACAAACAATCTATCTCCCCAACCACTTCGTCTCTCAGACAAGAAGCCACCGCACAAGCTCAAGACAAAATTGTTGACTTTGGTGTAGAAGATCCCGACTTCTCGCTTCTTTTCATCTCATCTTATGTCCGGGACATTCTGTGCGGCCATGTTATGATTGATGGGGTGCTAGTCTAAACATCATCTCTTCAAAAGCCTTCCAACAAATGAATATCCCTTCTAGTTACATATGTGTGCCAACCCCATCATGTCATGGTCATTCAATGATGCTATTACTTCTACCTTAGGCACCGTGATCCTTAACATTCGTGGTAGGGCCACGCACTTTACCCAAACTCTTCTATGTCCTCAGGGAGAGTTCCAATACAATATGTTGTTAGGCCGCCCTTGATCCGGCTATGGGATGCGTTCCTCCACCTTACATAGGTGCATAAAATTTGAGTACGAGGGAAGTCCTACACCATAAAATTCGATCCTCCCCTTCAAAACCTGCAATATGTTATATCACCCTAATGATGTGCTTGTACCAAATAAGACACCCATTCATCCAACCCAACCATCCACTTCAACCACACCTCTACCATCCACTCTCAACCGCACCTACACCTTCAACCAATGAAACCACCGTCAGCAAATACCACTTCCTTTCCCACGGACAACATCCCAACCTCGCACTTCTTAGTAGATGTTTTTCAATGCACTTGCGCACTGGGGAGTATCACCTATATAACGTTAGTTATTTCCATACCCTACAGGAGTACTGATAGTTATATGCGCATCCTACCTATGACCATCGTGGTGGGGAGGTAATCTCTACATGAACCACCCAATTTCCTGCACCATCCTAACATATGGGGTGTCGACGCATCCTCCGCTACCCCCGAACCTCCTCGGTGTGGTTCCTTTCCAATCTGATTTCCAATACCCGAAAAATCGCTTTCACCCTAACCTTCTTGACTTGCCGTGCTTGGAAAGGCTTTGGTTTTGGTCTTATGAACAAGGCCGACATACAATCATTCCCATCACTACATGCAAACACAATGATCGAAGTGGTCTCGTGATTTCCGAAACACTTACACCGAGAAAGCTCGTGTCACTGCTTGTATCCTCGAAGATGATGACGCCACCCCTACCAAACCATCATCACCCATTTTGCCATCATCACCCACAAAGTCGATAGACCCCTCGAATCTATCCTCCTAATTTTTTTCATAAATGCTATCTTCCCCGGGTCCTCTCACTTATATTCCATGACTCAAAATTTTCACACAAAATGCTTCCATTCCCGGAATAGAGTTGCTTCTATCCTTTCATTCATTTGAGAAACAGATAAGGGTTAGGGCTACGAGGAATATCTGGCAAGTAAATGTAAAGAGGGTGTGCGCATACCGAGAGAGAGATCGGGATCACATTACAAAGAACTCCTTTTTGTCTCGGGAAGGACTACCTCATAAGTAGGAATACAAGACCACCAGATTCTAATTAGATAATAAGTGAGGAACTACCTGGGGCCTGTGAAATATGAGACTTCCTTTCAAGGTGGTCACCTCTCTCGCTAATATGAATTAACACAAATTTAACAAATAAGCTATTGTCTAATTACAATTTATTTACCTTGTTAGAAATAATAGAGAAAAGGCTGGTCTTGGTTTTGAATCATAAAGGACTGATGCTTATGCCACTATCATCGTACTAGCCATGATGATAACTCGATATCGTAGGGGTAGTGATTTTAGGGGTTTGGTGAAGGTTGGCTATAAGATGGCTATATGATAGCTATGGTGTTTATAAGGCTGGTAAAATGATCGGGATAGGTAATGAGGTGATGGAGAAGACTCAGTAGAGTATGGGGGCTATTCTGGGGCAATGTAGGGGCAGAGGAATGTGTTAGATGGAGAGTGTTACTGGGTGTGGATCTAGGAGTAGACTTGTAATTACCGTGATTTAGAAGTCTAAGAAATATTATTAAAAGAATGTATAAGACTTACTTACTAGTTCTCATGAAAATGCAAGTTCAAGGACTCCAATGATGGTTAGGTTTCATAACCGGATGATTCGACATTCCAAGATGATCTATCCTCTTCCCAAGGCTTGGATGAGTGTCAATGGGTTACCTTTTGGGTTTGATGTCCTTCTCTTACAAACTCCTCTCTTCCTTCACTTGTTCGTGCTTTCCTAAGTGAATTTCAGATTCTCCCAATGACTTCTGATTTGGGATCAATGAAAATCCAACCCTTTGCTTTTGGTCAGAGGTCATTTATAAGGGAACTGATGGTAAGTTACGGACGCTATTTCCGAGTAGGAAACTGCATCGGTCAGTCAAAGTGGGCTATTTTTAGTAAAATAGCCAACTTTCTCTCCTTTTCTTCCGGGGATTAGTTATGGGCTCAAAGTCATTATGAGGTTGGTTTTGGTGCGGGTGAGGAGTAATTAGTCATGGGTGTGGATGTAGACCAAGTTATAGGTATTTATTAGGTTATTTTAGGTTAGGACTAGGTTATGATGAGGTGGCAAATGAGGTGGCAGTGTTTGAGATGTGGATTTATTAATTATAAGGTAATTAATAAATAATTGTGTAAGGTTTATGTGATGAGGTTAGGTTACAAATGAGATGCGGCATGGGGGTCGTAAGACACAAATTTTGTGTCTACATTAGCTTCCTTGTTGTCGTGTAGCTTATCTTGTAAAGCTCAGCATGCATAATAATAAGAAGTGGTTACTCCTAAGGGTATAGGTAATCCCTCAAATCTATCATGCATTAGGTAGCGTGAAATCAGGATAGGGTTGATAAAGTGTAAATGGTGTTGAGATGATGGTGAGATGATGGGGTAAGCCTCAAGGAAGTAGACGCATGTTGAAATGTAGTAGTAGCGCGACCAAAGGTACATGTTTCTAAGAGAAAAAACAATTCATAGTGTGAAGGCTCGATAGTTTAACCAAACAAGGGTGATATAATCTGGTATCCAAGGCATGTGGAAGTAGCTTCAGGGATATAACGGGTAAGGTACAGGAACATTTAGGCATGTTCGGTAAAGTACTAAATGGTTGGTTTGGCTTGAGATAAATGTCACGGTATTGGTCTAGGAAAATTTGGTCGATCGATCAAGTCAAGCACCCTAATCATGCTAAACATGAATAAAGAGCTCTGATCAACAAAAATCTACATGATGGGTGGATAAAATTGTAATTTGTTGGTGTGGGTGAGGTATTTAATCAGTGCAGCCTCGGGTCGTGCCGATTGATTAGTGAGGGCTATGGTTCGTGCCTCGATTGGTCGGCGCCTTCGGTCAGCCAAATGGTTGGGTTACGCCTTCGCTGACGGGCCAAATGGTTGGGTGTGGCCTTGGGTCGGGCAAATGGTAGGCTGCGCCTTGGGTTGGGCCAAATGGTTGGGTGGCTTTGGGTCACAAATGGTTGGTTACGCAACCTTTCGTTGGGCCAAATGGTTGGGTGTGGCCTCGGCCGGGCTAAATGGTAGGTTACGGCCTCGGTCAAAGCAAATGGTCAGGTGTGACCTTAGGCCGGGCCAATGGTTGGGTGTGGCCTCTGGGTCGGGCCAAATGGTAGGTTACAGCTCTGGGTTGGGCGCAAATGGTCAGGTGTGGCCTCGGGTCATGCCAATGAAGTCAAAAAGGCTATTTAAAGAAAGGAGGGTATAGGCGGTGTGGTGAGAAAGGGAGACTAGTAAATAAGGGTATAAATTGGGGAAAAGGTGGGATTAAACCGATATCGATTCTCTATGACCGGATCGGTTACATGACCGATAATGTTATTTAGGGCATAATATAATCCGATATCGGGTTATAGGTCAAAACTCTATAAAAAGAAAAATACGCCTCTCATCATTGTCACATTGTCAATTTGAAAACCAATTTTAGTCATTCTCGAGAGATGTCAGTAGTGAGATTGCTGAATTTTTCGGCCGAGGTGGCACTATTTTAGTGGAGAAGTGAGTGGTTGGTAGGCCCTAGTGAGTAGGAGGCAGATTTGATCAAAGTGGAGGACCCAACAGAGGAGATTTAGAGCCATGGCACACTAGAGGAGCAGGAGGTGCCGGACTAGCTGATCGCCTACCACCTATCCCACCAAAATGTTTCACAAAAATGCTTCCTGCCTCCTAGAATAGAGTTACTTCTATCCTTTCATTCCTTTGAGAAACATGTATAAGGGTTAGGCCAGGGAGGAATACCCGTTGAATGTCGAGAGGGTGTGCGCGCACTGTAGAGATAGATCAAATTGATTGCAAAGAACTCCTTTTGTCCTGGGAAGGACTACCTGCAAGTAATACAAGACCACCGATTCTAATTAGATAATAAGTGAGGGAACTACCTGGGGCCTGTGAAATATGAGACTTCCTTTTCAAGGTGGCTGTACTCTACTAATATGAATTAAAACAAATTTAACAAAATAAGCTATTGTCCAATTACAATTTATTTACCTTGTTGTAACAATAGAGAAAAGGTCGTCTTGGTTTTGAATCACAAAGACCGATGCCGGTCACTATCACTGGTACTGCTGAATGATAAATCCATACTTAGGGGTAGTGATTTTAGGGGTTTGGTGAAGGTTATTTGCAGATGGCTATATGATAGCTATGGTGTTTATAAGGCTAGGTAAAATGATTGGGGATAGGTAATGAGGTGATGGAGAAGACTCAGAGAGTATGGGGGCCATTCTTGGGAAATGTAGGGGTAGAGGAATGTGTTAGATGGAGAGTGTTACCGGTGTAGGGATCTCGGGAGTAGACTTGTAATTACCGTGATTCAGTAAGTCCAAGAAATATTATTAAAAGAATGTATAAGACTTACTTTACTAGTTCCTTGATGAAAATGCAGTGTTCAAGGATCCGTGATGATGGGAAGGTGGTTTAGGTAGGATGATCTCGACAATCCAAGATGAGCTATCCTCTCTCCCAAGGCTTGAATGAGTATCACCGGGCTCGGTTACTCAGCAATAGTCTGGGTTTGATGTCCTTCTCTCAGAATCTCTCTTTTCTTCACTTGTCTCTCGCTGCCAAGTGAATTTCATGGATTCTTCCAATGACTTCTGATTCGGATCAATTGAAAATCCCACCCTTTGTTTTTGATTGGGGGAGGTCATTTACAGGAACCATGGCAGTTACGTAACCGACGCCGATCAAGTAGAACCGATTTGGCCAAAGCCAAAGTGGGCTATTTTTAGTAAAATAGCCAACTTTCCTCCTTTTTTCCGAGGGATTAGTCAGGGGCTTGGTCAAGCAGTGAGGTTGGTTTTGGTGTGGTGAGGAGTAATTAGTCATGGGTGTGGATGTAGACTTGTTATAGGTATTTATTAGGTTATTTTAGGGTTAGGACTAGGTCATGATGAGGTGGAAAAATGAGGTGGTAGGTTTGAGATGTGGATTTATTAATTATAAGGTAATTAATAAATAATCACAGTGTAAGGTTTAGGTGATGAGGTTAGGTTGTGAAATGAGATGCGGGCACAGGGGGTCGTAAGACACAAATTTTGTGTCTACATTAGCCCCTTTGTTGTCACATAGCTTGTCTTCAAAAGCCGCACTGGACAATAATAAGAAGTGGTTACTCTGTGCTTAAGGGATATAGGTAATCCAAAATGTTTATTTATCCCGCATCGATCAGTCTATATCCAAAATAAAAAGAGAAGAAGCTTTTCTAAAATCACTTTTGAGTCATGGACTTGTCTATTTAGGTTTGGTTCTCTTCGTCAACTAATCACCTTATAACAAGCTCTAAGACTTCCCTACTCTATATCGACCACCTCACCTCACCATTTGTCAAAGTAACAAAACTCAAGGGACGTGACATATATCCAATATATTTTGATTATACAACTCTTTTCACCTATCGAATTCTCACTTTCATGCAAGGTACCTAGGGATTCAAGCTCATCCTATGTTAATATGTGTGTGGTTTGTTTAGCTCTTCTCAACTACGGACACTTTTGTCTCTTTTCTCGACTCTAGGATCGTGTGTTGACCTTTAATCAAGACACGATTCCTACTACTTCTTGGGTAAGCTAACTTTCACTTTACCTATACCTACATCAACATTGCAATACCTTACCAACACCACCAACATTACCCTACCAACATCAAATTTTTACCAACCAACAAATTGCCTTAACTACAACCAAATTACTCCGAATTCACCTCTCCCGGTTCTAAGGATAACTACATCTGGTCCGAGGCCCTCCTTGCTTTGCGGTAATGGGCTGCGTAGGCAGCACTTTGGGAGACATGGGGTCTCCCAAGGTTAGCTCAACCATCCCCTACCATACCCTATCATGTGTTGTAAATATAAATATTTTTGTGTATTTCTATTTTGACAACATTCATCTTTATCCTTTTCAAAAAAACAAAAACACATTCAAAACATAACCATTCTTATTATTATCATCACTCAAAATAATATACATATTTAGTTTTATTTTAGATGTTAAACAAATACATCTCCTCTATCATCAACTCGCAGTGTCAAGATCCTTATTTATTCTTATAATCCTATGAAATTCACTTAGACCTCTGTGCCTCCTCCCGAATCGGTGGTAATCATGCGATCCAACGCCACTCACTTGGCCTCTCCATCCTCAAAGGTGCCACTACTATCGGTTCCTCCCACCGATCCACCAACATCTCTTGTAACATACTTAATACATCCTCTCACGTGGAGGAATCTTTGCCTCTAGTCTCCACTCATAATCGGTGAAACCTCTAACAATCCCGTTGTCTCATTCACCTGTTTGAAGTCAGAACCAAATCCTACAGACGATCTCTCTTCTCGCTCATGTAATCACAAACTTCTATGTCATGGCGCCACGTGTACCTCACAACTCTACTACCCACTCATAATCTATAGCCTCTGCTGCTCTTACATCCATTACCCTACGATCGGCTGCTATCTCTTCTAGCCCTTCGAGGTGTTGGCCGGGAGGTGAGAATGTTGCTCTGCATCGATCCTCGCGTATGGTCTATATGTCATAGGTATATCCCGAATGAACCTAAATTGTCACCACACGTGATCTAGAGGAATCCTTCTCGTACTCACCCGTACCTGCGTGCTCCTCCATGATCCACCTCCCAATCACTCTACACCCTCAACTCCTCAGCCTATGTTCTCTGTCTACCATATAATTCCCGTAAGGCCTCCAACAAATATCCGCAATCATCACCATCTCCCATACTCCTATAATACTCGATATCATCTATCATGGCCTGGACCTCACCTCTTGTCTCCGTCTGACCCATCATCTCGAATCCTAACCTCTGCACTCCTCGCCTCTCCCAACTCGATGGGTCAAATCTATCGGCACACACAATAATAATGTGCTCATAGGCCCAACAATGTAATAAGTATGAACAATCTAGTGTCATCCTCGTGGTTTTCACCTATATGCCCATAAACCCAATCGTATAACTCCTTCAGAGACATGCGGTGCCCATGCGAAAGTCACGCTCATTTCTATCATTTCCCAAATAACACTCATCAAAGATTTTGTAAATCTTCCACCCTCCACCTCGGTAATGCATAATACCCCACCGCTATCATTAATACCATCAAGCCAACCTTATTTCCTTAGGGTGTGTTGTATACATTGTACTATAAGTGAATGTCAAACCGCACATGTCAAATCTCATGCAAACAACTCCAAATACTGCTATTATCGCTGCCTACCCCGTGCTAGGCAACGCTCGAGCACTGCTTTCTTCCTATTATCGGAGTCTCAAAATCCTAAATACATCTTCCAACGTCACTATCATCTCCCCTCGTTGGTAGATAAGGTATTCTTTTCCTCGGATTCCACCTCTCAATCAACGCCTGCAACACTCACATTGCCAAATCATATGGGAGATTGCCTACCAACTCACCTTTCCAACTCTCTTTGAGCTCACTAAGGAGCTCACTAAGGAGCTCACCTTGCCAACTCACCTTGAGCTTTTCTAGTACCTCACCTTGGAGTTTGTTGAGAAGCTCACCAAGCAGCTCACCCGGAGCTTCACCTAAGAGCTCACCTAGGAGCTCAACTAATAGCTCACCTGGGAGCTCACCGAGTAGGTTGACTTGAGCTCACTTGTGAGCTCACTGAGTAGCTTGTCAGGGATGTGGCTTAGGATCTTAAAAAGTAGCTCACTTTGGAGTTTGCCTAGCATCTCACCTTGGAGTTCACCAAATATTTTCCAAGTAGCTCACCTGGGAGCTCTTCTAGAATCTCATTGATCAGCTCAAGTTGATCTTTCTTGGGAGGTCATTGAGTAACTTACCTAGGAACTCTCATGGGAGCTCACCTGATAGCTCAAATTTCTAACTTACCTTGAGCTAGACTTACCAACTCACCGTGAGCTCACCTTACTCACTTGCATTGAGCACATTTGGTAACTCGCATGTAAGCTCACCTAAGATATTTCCAACAAGCTCACTCTAAGTTTTCCCCTGGGAGCTCAAATAGGAGCTTGGACTGGGAGCTTCGCAAGTAGCTCTACCTAGGAGCTCATGGCTAAGCAGCTCAACTAGAGCTTACCTAGAAACTCACATGGGAGTTCACTTGACATCTCACCTTGCTAGATCCCCTTGAGCTCACCCAGAAGCTAGCCAAGTAACTCAATTTGAGCTCATCTAGGAGCTCATCAAGTAGCTCACCTAAAAACTCACATGCGAGCTCACCTGATAGCTTGCCTAGAAACTCGTCATTGAGCTCACCTTGAGCTCGAGGAGCCTACCTTGCCAAGTCACCTTGAGCCCATCTCGGTATCTCACTTTGGAGTTCATCAAGTAGCCTACCAAGCAGCTCACCCGATCTCACCTAAGAGCTCATCGAGTAGCTTGACTTTAGCTCACTTGTGAGCTTGTCGATCAGCTCACTGGAGACCTCACCTAGGAGATTGCCAACTAGCTCACTTAGGAGCTCACCTAGCAGCTCACCCGAGAGCTCACCGAATAGCTCACCTCGGGAGCTCTTATGGGAGCTCACAAATTAGCCTGTTGAACTCACTCTGTGAGCTCATCGAGTAACTCACCTAGGAACTCACCGGGAGCACGTCCTGATAGAAGCTAACCTTGTCAACTCGACTTGGCCTCACCTTGCCTACTCACCTTAAGCTCAACTTGCCAACTCACCTTGACCTCATCTGGTAGCTTGTGATGTAAGATGACCTTTCAGAGATTGCTAACAAGCTCACCTTGAGATCACCTCGAGCCTTCACCAAGAAGCTCACCTAGGAGCTTAGATGGGAGATCAATAAATACCTTACCCAGGAGCTTGTTGAGCAACTCAACTTGAGCTTGCTCAAAACTCGATGGGAGCTCACCTTTCAAGCTCACCTTGCTAGCTCACCTTGATCTCACAGAGGAGATCATCTTACTAACTCACCTTGAGCTCGCTTGTAGCTTG
The DNA here is from genome assembly GCA_018340775.1 of Taxus wallichiana var. yunnanensis. NCBI lineage: Eukaryota > Viridiplantae > Streptophyta > Pinopsida > Cupressales > Taxaceae > Taxus > Taxus wallichiana. The sequence goes on from CM031238.1 coordinate 880,033,200, forward strand.
CCTCGTGAGTTCATCGAGTAGCCACGGCGTAGCCTGCATGCGAGCTTGCCTAATAGCTTCTGAGCTCACCCGGGAGCTTCATTTGAGAGCTCACCATTAGCTCGAGTTGAGCTTACCTGCATGGAGCGCATCAAGTAACTTCACCAAGTAGCTAAATCGATAGCTCTCTCTGCCAACTCACCTTGAGCTCACCTTACCAATTCACCTTGAGCTCACCTGCAACTCACTTGAGAGCTCATCTCGTAGCTCATGGCACAAGCTCACCTCGTAGATTGCACAAACAAGATCACCTTGAACTCACTGGGAGCCTACTGAGTAGCTCACCAAGAGCTCGGCCGAAGCTCAACAAGTAGGTCACCTGTGAGCTCATCGAGCAACTCACTTGAGCATTCCAAAAAATTACCTCGAGGAGTTCTCTTGAAAGCTAGCCTTGTCAGCCACATTGAGCTCACGAGAAGCTCTCCCAAGCATCTCACCTAGGAGCTCACCTAACAGCTCACCCGGGATCTCACCGAGCAAACTCACCGAGTAGGCTGACTCTTATCAGAGGTCGCATGTAAGCTTGCTCGTGAGCTCACCGAGTAGCTTGTCGACAATGTCACTGGGAGCTTACAAAGTACCTTGCCACTTGGGAGCTCACTGGGAGCTAAACAAATAACTCACCAAGTCAGCTCACCTAAGCATCTCTTCTAGGAGCTTTCAATCAGCTCGAGTTGAGCTCACCCGGGAGCTCAATCCACTCAGTAAAATTCACTTGGGAGCTCACACCGATAGCTCACTTCGCTAACTAATCTTTCAGCTTGCACCTTGAGCTCACTCACTCTTGAGTTCACCTTGCCAAATAACCTCGAGCTGCATCTCATAGCTCACCTTGCTAAGCTCACCTATGAGATCTCACCGATAAGATCAGCCTTGAGCTCACCTGAGCTCACCGAGTAGCTCACCTAAAAGCTCAACAGGAGCCACTGTGAAGTGGCTCACCAGACTCACCGAGCAGATGCAACTTACTAATGAGCTTGCCTAAAATTTCACTGGGAGCTCACCTAGATAGCTTGCCTTTCCAACTCACCTTGAGCTCACCTAATAGCTTACCGAGCAGCCTTTCACTGCTTGAGCTCACTGGCTAGCTCTCGCCAAGTAGATCACTAAAACTCACGGAGCTACCTGAGCAGCTCACCTGCCAACTCACCATGGGAGCTCACCGCCAAAGTTCACTTGCTAGCTCACCTTGAGATCACCAAATAGCTTCACCTTACTAGCTCACCTCGAGCTTTCAGAGCTCACCTCGAGTTCATCAAGAAGCTCACCAGGAGCTCACTGGGACCTCACATAACAACTTGCCACTTTGAGCTCACCAAGTAGCTCACCTTGAGTAGGTTCACCTAGACTCACTTGGTGGAGCTCACCGAGTAAGCTCACCGAGGACCTCATCTAGGAGCTCACCTTAGTAGCCTCACCTTGGAGCTCACTTAGATATCTTCTAGAGTTCACCGATCACCTTGGAGCTCACCTGGGAGCTCACCTTGCAAACTCAACTTGAGCTCACCTCGCGTAGCTCACTTCAACTCAAGCCTTGAGCTCAGTGACTAGGTAGCTCTCCTAAAAAGCTTAACATAGAGCTTGCCTAATAACTCACCTTAAGAACTCCTGCATGGGAGTTCCTTTATCTTTGACTTACTAACTCACCCTTGAGCTCGCTGAGAGTAGACTCACATTAGCAACTTATCTTGATCTCATTTGGTAGCTCACCTCTGAGTTCACTCTGAGCTCACCAAGTAGCTCACCTAAAGAACTCACCTAATGTAGCTCACCTAGGATCTCACCTGAGAAACTCACCGAGTAGGTTGACTTGAGCTAGCTTTCAGCTTCATCGTGAGCTCTCCAAGCTTCGCTCACTAGAGGACTTTCATCTAAGATCTCACCAAGAGCTCACTTGGGAGCTCACCTTAGCCTAGTTCAAATGGGATCACCCTAAGTAGCTCACTGAGAGCTCTTCTAGGAGCTCACCGAGTCTCAAGCTTGAAGTTGACTTTACACGTGAGCTCATTTCGAGTAACTCACCAATAGAATCTCACTGTGAGCTCACTCTGGGAGCTCACTGACAACTCACCTCACGTAACTCACCTTAAGCTTCCTCCGGAACTCACCTTGAGCTTCACTTGCCAAGCTCACCTTGAGCTCATCTAAGTAGCTTCATGTAAGCTCACCTATGAGATTACCGACAAGATTGGATTTGAGCTCACCTCTGAGCTCCCGGTAGCTCATCTAGAGCTCATCTTGAGCTTGCAAGTAGGTCACCTAGAGCTCTCGCCGTAGCTCAACTTAAGCTTCTCCCCGAAAACTTTCCCTCGGAGCTCCCTAGCTCACGCTCAAGATCACCTTGAGCTCACCTAAGAGCTTACCGAGTAGCTTTAACTTGAGCTTGCTCACTCAGAGCTCATCAAGTAGCTACTGCTAAAATTCACATGTGAGCTCACCTACATAGCTCAACCACCAACTCACTGCATGGGAGATCACCTATCAGCTCACCTTGCTGTGATCACCTTGAGCTTACCTTAGGAGCTCACTCTTGCCAACTCACCTTGAGCTCATTTGGTAGCTTGCCTCAAAGTTCATCGAGTAGCTCAACAAGTAGCTCACCTGAGAGCTCACCTAGCAGCTCTCCTAAGAGCTCACTAAGTAGCTCACCGAGTTCACTTTGAGCTCACTTTGAGCTCACAAAGCAGCCACCGGGGACCTCACCTAGGGAGTTCTCAGCAAGTATCTTGCCTCGTCAGCTTACCTCAGCAGCTCTCATCCTAGGAGCTTACCAAACAGCTCACCTCACTAAGTAGCTTCACTAGAGCTCTTTTAAGAGCTCACCGATTAGCTCGAGCTGAGTTCACACTAGAGCTCACTGAGTAACTCACCTTGGGAGCTTTCCACTCGAGTAGCTTCACCTCAAGCTCAACCTCGACTTTGAGCTTGCCTTTCCAACTTTGACTCACTTGAGCTCACCAAGCTCACTCCACATTGATCTCATCTGAGCTCATGTGAAGCTCACCACATGAGCTTCACCAAATTATTGGATTTGAGTTCACCGAGTAGCTCACCTAGAGCTCGATGGGAGCTTTGCAAACTCACTCATCCATGAGCTTCATCGAGAGCTCAACTGAGCTTCCCTAAACTTACTCCGAGCTCACCTTACAACTCTCCTTGCCATAGCTCACCTTGAGCTCATTAGAGCTCGCCGAGTAGCTCAACATGAGCTTGAGCTCTGAGATTGTCAAGCTAACTCACCAAAACTCATATGGGAGCTTCACCTGATATTTCACCTTTACCAACTCACATGGGAGTTCACTTACAAGCTCACCTTGCTAGCTCACCTTGAGCTTGCCTAGGAGCTCACCTTACCAACTCACCTTGAGCTCAAGTAGGATGTCTCGTAGTAGCTCACCTCGTTAGTTTGCTCAAGTAGCTCAACAAGTAGGGACCTCACTCGAGAGCTCACCTAACATCACCTATGAGCTCACTCTAACAACTCATGGAGCTACCGAGTAGGCTTGACTTGAGCTCACTTGTGAGCTTGAGCTCACCAAGTAGCTCACTGAGGACCTCACTTGGGAGCTCACCAAGTAGCTCACTTGTGAACTCTCCTAGTAGCTCATCTTCTGGGATCCTAACAAATAACTCACCAAGTAGCTCACCTAGGAGCTCATCATCTCGGGAGCTCACTTGATTAATTTGAGCTGAGCTCACCCTAGGGAGCTCTTCAATAACTCACCTAGGTACTCACCAGGAGCTCACCTAATAGCTCACCCTTTGTTAACTTGTCTTTAGCTTGAGCTCTACGAACTCACTTTGAGTTCACCTTAGGCTCACCTTACTTTCTGAGCTCGCATTTCGTAGCTCACTCTGTAAGTTCACCTAGATTACCAATAAGCTCACCTGGAGCTCAGCCTAGAGCTCACCGAGTAGCTCACCTAGGAGCTTGCACTGGGAGCTCTTGTAAAGAAAATCTTGCACCTAAGAGCTCTTAGAGAGCTTCACTTAGAGTTCGAATGGAGATTCACCTAGTACTCACCTACCACTTGCCTGGAGCTCACCTGTAGAAGCTCACCTGAGCTTTCACAAGCTCACCTGGGAGCTCACCAATAAGCTCAACCAAAAGCTCACCTGGGAGTTCACTTGATAGCTTGCCTTACCAACTTGTATGGGAGCTCATCTCTCACCTAGAGTTCACTTGAGCTCACTTCATCTTGGGGAGCTCACCCAAGTAGCTCACCTAGGAGCTCACCTAACAACCTCACATGGGAGCTCACCTAATTAGGTTGACTTTCTCACCGAGTAGCTCACCGAGCTCACTAGAGCTCACCTTGTAGCTCACTTTAGATCTCACTAGAGCTTCACCTGAATAGCTTTCACTAGTAGCTCACCATAGAGCTTCCTAAGGGAGCTCACCTTGAGTCAACTTGAGCTTGAGCTCACTGTTCAGAGCTCACTCTAGGAGCCTCCACTGAAGAACTCTCCCTGAGCTTTCATGAGACACACTTGAGCAACTCCTTGAGCTAGAATTTCACCTAACTCACCTTGAGCTCACCTTTTAACTTGCCTTAGGAGCTCATCTCGGTAGCTCAGTTCACCTTCAAGATATTTCCAACAAGCTCACTCTAAGCTTCACCAATGGGAGCTCACTAAGAGCTTGGTTTGGGAGCTCACTCGTAAGTAGCTCACCCTGAGAGCTCATCTCGAGACTGTGCTTGTAACTCAACTGGAGCTCACGTACTCGGAGCTCACTCACTCTAACGAGCTCACTTGATAGCTCACCTTGTTATCTCACTTTAAGCTCACCTAGAGCTAGCCGAGTAGCTCACTTGAGCTCATCAAGAGCTCACCTGAGTAATTCACTCCAAAACTCACATGGGAGCTCACCAATAGCTCACCTAGAAACCACGGGAGCTCACCTTGAGCTCACCTTAAGTAGCTCACCTTGAGCTTTACTCTGAGCTGAGCTCACCTTACCAACTCACTTGAGCTCATCTAGCTCAATTGTAGCTCACTTCTCAAAGTTCATCCAAGTCATCTATCAAGTAGCTCACCTAATAGCTCACCTCAAGCTCACCGAGTAGCACTCATCGAGTAGGCTCACTTGAGCTCACTTGTGAGCTCGACTACAAGAGCTCACTTGAGACCTCACCCTGAGCTCACCAAGTAGCTCGCTTAGGAGCTCACCTAAGAGCTCTCACCTGGAGCTCACCAGCATAAGAGCCACCTTAGGTGCTCACTTTGAGCTTGGCTTGAGCTCACCAAGAGCTCAACTTGAGCTTGCCTAAAAACTCATCTTACCCAAACTCACCTGACAGCTCACCTACTAGCTCACCTTGAGCTCAACTTGAGTTTACCAATCACCTTGGGAGCTCACTTTGATCACCACTAAGGAGCTCACGCTTGCAAACTCACCTTGATCTCATCTAAGTAGCTTGAGCTCACCAATCAGTTTGTCAAGTAGCTCACCTAAAGTACACTCACTGGGAGCTCACCTACATAGCTCACCTAGGAGAGCTCACCGAGCAGGTCTGCTCAGCTTATCGCACTTAACTTGAGCTCACTCTTGAGCTCATCGGGCTTGCCACCGTGGAGTCACCTGTAAGCTCACCTTTATCACATGGGAGCTCACTCTGGAGCTCACTTCTGAGCTCACCTAGGAGCTCACCGAATCAAATCTCCAAGAGCTTAGAGCTCACTAAGAACCTCACCTTGAGCTCACTCAAGAGCTCATCTTGAGTACTCAGTGAAAACCATGAGAACTCATCCTTGGGAGCTCACCACGTATGAGTAGCTCACCTTGCTAACTCACCTTGAGCTCACCTTTCGAAATCTCACCTAGAGCTTCACTGCTAACTCACCTTAGAGCCTCACAATGCTCAAGTCAGCTCACCTTAAGCTCATCTGAGTACTCACATGTAAGCTCACCAAAGAGATTGCTGAGGAATCACCTTGAAGTTCAGCTGTATTTAGGAGCTCACTCTAAGAGGTCACCAAGTAGCTCATCCTTGAGCTCACTCAGCTCTTGTCAAGTAGCTCACCTGTGATCTCAGCCAAGAAACTCACTTGAGCTCAAATGGAAAGCTCACCTAGGAGCTCAGCCTAATAGCTCACCTTGAATCTCACCTTGAGCTTACTCGAAGCAAGCTCACCAAGAAGCTGCTTCACCTTAGCTCACTAACTTGCTATGGGAGCTCACCAAAGCTCACCTTGCCAGACTCACAGGGAGCTCACCTGATCAGCTCACTTGGAGCTCACCAGAGCTCACCTTATCAGCTACCCCGTGTTGATCTCACCTTGAGTAGCTCACTTCAAATTCACTCACTTGATAGCTCACCTAAGTAGCTCACTCTCGGAGCTTTGCTCGAACACTCACCTAGAGCTCACCTAGGAGCTCACTTACAATCTCACCAAGCAACTCACCTAAGAGCTCACTTGAGCTCACTTTGAGCTCACTGGAGCTCACTTTGGAGCTCCCACATGGGAGCTCACATCTAGTAGCTCACTTGGGAGCTCACCCAAGTAGCTCACCTAGAGCTCACCAAACAGCTCTCGCCAAGAGCTCACCTAGTAGCTCTTTACCTGGAGCTTTCACTCGACAGCTCAGAGTTTAGCTCACCTAGAGCTCATCTGTAGCTCACCTAGGAAGCTCACTCTGGGAGCTCACTTTCACCAGGATAGCTCACCTTGAGCTCACTTTCCAAGCTCACCTTCACCAACTCAACTCACCTTGAGCTCTATCTTGGTAGAGCTTGTATGTAAGCTCACCTAGAGATTACCGAAGTGCTCACTTTTGAGCTCACTTAGAGCTCACCGAGATCTCACCTAGAGCTCAACCGGGAGCTTGGAAGCAGCTCACCTGTGAGAGTCAGATCCAGAAGCTCACTTAAGAGTTTCGCAAGAAACTTGCTGGGCATCCTGAATAAGCTCACTTGCCTTCCAGCTTTGCCTTGAGAGCTCGACTTGAGCTCACCGGGAGCCTCAAAGCATCTCACCCAAAACTCACATAGAGCTTACTCTGACAACTTGCATAGAAGCTCTTACCAGCTCGCATGGGAGCTCACCTACCACAACTTGACCACTCTTGAGCTCACTTGAGGAGCTCACCTTACCAACTCACTTAAAGCTCTATTCTAGTAGCTCACCTCAAAGCTTCATCAAGTAGCTCACAAAGTAGCTCACCTGAGCTCACCCCAAGCTCACCTAGGAGTTCACTGAGTGCATTCACTGAACAGATTTCGCTTGAGCTTCACCTGTGAGCTCACTGTGAGCTTCACCAGTAGCTCGCCAGAGCTCACTTGGGAGCACTCGCAGCTCAGGGAGCTCACCGAACAGCTCACCAAGTAGCTCACCTAAGATCTCTTCTAGGAGCTTTCCATCACTCGATTGAGCCACCTACTTTGAGCTCACTGCCTATCGTAACATCACCTCGGAATCTCACTTGTGTAGGAGCTCACTTGAATCAACTTCACATTTGCTAACTCACCTTGAGAGCTCTTTGTACAACTCACCTTGAGCTCACTTTACCAAATCTCACCTTAGCTTCATCTCGGTAGTTTCATGTAAGCTCACTTATAAGATTACCGAGAAGCTTGCTCACCTTTGAGCTCACTCAAGCTCACCGAGTAAGCTCTACCTAGAGCTTACTTGGGAGTTTGCAAAGTAGCTTCAGAAGGAGCTCACCAGCAGTAGCTTGACTTGAGCTTGCCTAAAAATTTCTTCTAGAGCTTCCCCGAAATAGCTCACTTGCCAGGTCACCTTGAGCTTCAACCTAAGAGCTCACCGAGAGCTCACTTGAGCTCACTCTGTCCAGCTTCATCAAGCAGCTCACTTAAAAGCTCACACGGGAGCTCACCTAACAACTCACTTGCCAACTCACCTGCATGGAGCTCACCTATTAGCTCACCTTGTCACTCACCTTGAGCTTGCTAAGTAGCTCACCTTGCCAACTCACCTTGAGCTCATCCCGGTAGCTCACCTTTGAGTTGATCAAGTAGCTCACCAAGTATCTTGTGCTGGAGGTCACCTAAAACTCACCTAAGGGAGCTCACTTACTAGCTCTGAAGCTCAACCTTGAGCAACTCACCTTGAGCTCAGGCCTTGACTTGAGCTTGCACCTGTGAGCTCACCAAGTAGCTCATCTGTGACCTCACCCTGTGAGCTCACTCAAGTAGCTTGTAATTGGGAGCTCACCAGAGCTTGCACCGAAATAGCTTGCCAAGTAGCTCACTTGGCTCACTTCTGAGCTTTTCGATCAAGCTTCGAATTGAGCTCACTCGAGAGCTTCACCAAGTCACTCACCTAGAGCTCACCAGGAGCTCACCCGGGCGCTTCACCTGCACAACTCACTCTTTGAGCTCACCTACCAACTCACCTTGAGCTCACTCTTTCTAACTCACCTTGAGCTCATCTCAGTAGCAACTCACTCTAAGCTCACTCAAGAGATTACCTAAATGCTCACCTTTCGAGCTTCGCAGACAGCTGAGCTCACCGAGTAGCTCACTCGAGCTCACTTGGAGCTGGTAAGAAGTAGCTCCAAGAGCTTGCATCTTGAGCATCTTGACTTGAGTTTACCTTGAGCTTTCCTAAACTCACTTCACTGGGAGCTCACCTTAACATCTCACATTGAGTTCACCAGAGCTCTACCTTGGCTTGGGAACTCGACTTGAGCTCACTTAGAGCTCATTAAGAAGCTCACCTAAAAACTTAAATGGGAGGTCACTTGACAGCTCACCTTGCCAACTCGTCACATGGGAGCTCTACTATTCCTTGACTTATCACTCACATTGAGCTCACTAGAGGAGCTCTACCTTACCAACTCATCTTGAGATCAAGCCTAATAGCTCACCTCAAAGTTCATCAGTAGCTCATACATGGGAGCTTACCTAAGTAGCTTGTCGCTCTGGGGGAGCTCACCAAAAGATCCTCGAGTAGATTGACCTTGATGAGCTCACTTGAGCTCACCAAGTAGCTCACTCAGGGACTCACTTACTGAGCTCACTAAGAGCTCACCAAGTAGCTTACCTGAGCTCACCTGGGAGCTTCACTTAAGTCAGCTCACGAGGCATACTAAGAGCTCACTACCAGGGAGCTCACCGATCAGCTCATGTAACTCACTCACTAAGTTCGCCTCGCTTCAGTAACTCACCCAAGTTTGGCAGCTTGAATACCGTCAGCTCACCTGAGCTACTTGCCAAGGCTCACTCTTAAGCTTGCCAAGCTCATATGAGCTCATCTTGAGCTCACCAAGTAGCTCACCTAGAGCTTGGCGAGCTGAGGGAGCTTGACAATTAGCTCACCGATAGATTACTTTGGGAGCTCAGCCTTGAGCTCACCGAGAAGCTCTACCAAGCAGCTCGACTTAAGCTCACAAGGAATCTCTATCAAGAGGCTTTCACTAAAATAGCTTCACATGGGAGCTTCACCGACAGCCTCACATTTCCAAATCACATGGGAGTTTTCCTTATCAGCTCATCCTCTTACTGTACCTCACCTTCAACTCGCCGTTAGGAGTTCACCTTTGAACTCACTCTTGAGCTTCGCCTCGCAGCTACCAAGTAGATCACATATGGATCTCGCTGCTTCAGTTCACCTAGAGCTCACTCTAATAGCCTCATCCTAGGAGATCACCAAGCAGCTTAATTCAAAAACTAGGTTTGAGTTCAGGTCACTGGGAGCTCACTCGAGTAGCTTATGGGACTCACCTAGAGCTTGCCAAGTAGCTCACTTGAGAGCTTGCCTCGGGAGTTGGGCACGAAACATTCATCAAGTAGCTCACTTGGGAGCTCTTCTACGAGCTCACTAATCAACATGAGCTGAGCTTCCCGGATCTCTCGAGTAAATCACCCTGGGACCTTGAGCTCACTTCGGAAAGCTCACCCGAGCAGGTCACCTTCAACTACCTGCACTCTTGAGCTTCACTTGCCAATCTTACCTTGAGCTTCATCTGATAGCTTCATGAGAAGCTCACTCGTAGATACCGACAAGCTCACGCTATGAGCTTTTAGGAGCTCAACTAGGGAGATTAGCTAAGTGATTCTGCAAGTGAGCTCACCTGTGAGGTCAAGCTTGAGCTGCTCAACAAGAGCTCACCCGTAAACTCACTCTAGGAGCTCACTCCCAGAAACTCACCTAGTAGGTTGACTTGAGCCTCACTTGTGAGCTCACTGCCAGCTCACCAAGGACTCTCACTCGGGAGCTCAAAGTAGCCTCACTGGGAGCTTACACTAAGCTACCTGCAGCCATGGGAGCTCATCCGAATAGCTCACCTAGGAGCTCTTGCTGGGAGCTTTCCGATGATCTTTATTTCATCTCACCTAAGAAATTATCAAGTAACTCACCTTCGAACACACTGAGCTCGCCTCATAATAGCTCACTTCTTGAAGCTCACTCTTTTCCAACTCACCTTGGAGCTCATTTGAGTAGCTCACCGAAGCTTCACTCAAATATTGGGGGTCAAAAAGCTCACTTCAAGATCTCACTTTGGGAGCTCACCAAGTAGCTCACTTCAAGGAGCTCACTGAGCTTGGGTAAACATCTACTCTGAGGAGCCTGTTAGAGGAGCTTCGACCGAGATCTCATCAAGAAAATTACTCCGAGTGCTTTGAGCTCACCAGAAACTAGAGCTTGAGCTTTACCAAGAGCTCACCGCCGCAAGCTCACTTTGCTAACTCACCTAAGAGATCATTACAAGAAGTTTCACCCGAAAACTCTACATAGGAGCTTTCCTAAAAATCACTCCTTAAGCCAAAAGTCAGCTCATATGAGAGCTCACCGAATCGAGCTCACTTACACGCTCACCTTGAGATCACCGAGGAGCTAACCTTAGTAGGTTGACTCACCTTGTGAGCTCACTCGAAGCTCACTCTCACAAGATCTCGAGTAGAGCTTCGCAAGTAGCTGCCTTGGGAGCTCACCTAACAACTCAACTCTGATCTCACCAAGTAACTCACCGAGCTCATTGACTTGAGCTTGCATGTAAAATCAATCTTCGAAGTGAGATGACTTCACCGAGGAGCTGGCTCGCTAAGGACTCACCCGTATTCAGAATTTCCTATAGCTTAACATTGGGAGCTCACCAAATATCTTTCCACCAGTAGCTCACCAAGCGATCTCTTCTTAGGAGCTTTCCGGAGTTAGCTAGAGTTGAGCTCACTCCGGGAGCTCATCGAGTAACTCTACCCAGGAGCTCACCTCGGTCAACTCACCTTGAGCTCACTGAGCAACTCACCTTGAGCTCACCTTTGAGCTCAAGTAATCACCTGAGCTCATGGAGTTCTCTATGTAAGAGTCACTTGGGAGCTACGATTCACCAAGTAAAAACCTATCATGTCAGCTTTGAATCTCACTTCTAGAGCTCACCAAGTAGCTCAACTATTTGAAGCTCACCGGGAGCTTGGGACCTCGCTAAATCACCTGTGAGCTCACATCTCACAGGTAGCTCGTCGAGCAACTTAAAACTCACCCCAGCTCATGAGCTTTCCCAAAAATTTCTGGGAGCTCACTCGATCAGCTTCGACATGCTAGCTCACTGGAGCTCAGCCTTGCAAGAGCTTACCCGTAGCATCTTGACTAGAGTTTCATGAGCATGCTACCTTGGCAGCTCTTACTAAAATCTCACATGTGAGCTCACCTAACTCACTCTTAGGGATTTAACTAACAAGCTCACCTGTGGAAGCTTCACTTATTAGCCTACCTGAGCTTACCTCGAGGAGCCCACTGCCAACTCAACTCTCGAGTTTGGCCTAACCTAGCTCACATTCGGAGCTCACCTAGTGAGCTCACACAAGTAGCTCACTCTAGAGATTTCACATGGGAGTTCACTGACAACTCAGCTTCCCGACTCGAGTAGCTCACCTCATAGCTCACCTGAGCTAAGCTCACTACTAAGAGTTCACGAGTAGCTGACTTCCTGAGATCACCTTGAGTTGAGGTCAAGAACTCCCTAAAAATTATACTGCAATCTCACTGGATACACCTTTACTAACTCTACTTGGCAGCTCACTTTGAGCTTCACCGAGTAGCTCTACCTTTTCTAACTCACCTTGAGCATTATCTAGTAGCCGGCCTCAGAGTTCACCGAGTATCTCACCAAGTAGTTCACCTCGAGCCCACTCTGAAGCAACCTCACCAGAGCTCACCATGAGCTAGGCTTGACCCAAGCTCACCAAGTAGCTCACCGAGGAGGCTGACTTGAGTTTTCACCTCGTGAGCTCACCTTAAGCTCACTCAGGAGTAGGCTCACTATGGATCACGCAAACTCTCCTAAAGCTTCGCCAAGTAGCTCACTTCGAGCTCACTCTAGTAGCTAACTCAGAGCTCACCAAATAGCTCAGATGTGGTCAAGCCTCACTTTGAGATCACTTCTCGAGCTCACCTTCGAATAAATTCCGACTTGAGCTCACCCAGAGATCACCGAATATCGAGAAACTTGCTTGGATACTAATCACCCAAGAGCTCTCCTAGACCGCGCTACCTGCTAACTCAACTTTAGCTCACCTTGCCAATTCACCTTTATGATTCACCTTTCCAACTCGCCCTTAAGCTCATCTCTGTAGCTGCATGACGTCGGCCTTCACGTGCTCGACCAGATATTAACTAACAGGAACTTACCTTTAGCTTTCTTGAGCCAATCGAGTTGCTCACATAGGAGCTTCGTCGGGAGCTCAAAGCAAGGTGTCACCTTTGAGCTCATCGAGCATTGACAACTCACCGAGTTTACCATCTAGAAATCTCATCTCGTAGTCACCTTACCAGCTCCTCTTTGAGTTCACATAAGAGCTCAGCCGAGCAAGTCAACTTGATTCACAGGGAGATCGTCAAGAAGTTCATCCCACCTGCCGAAATCAGAGCTTCCTTTGTGAAAGTTGCCCCAGGTCACCCGATAGCTCACCTTGCCAACTCACATGGGAGCTCACCTATCAACCTTGCCTCAAGCTAGCTCATCTTGGACTCCCGATGAGGAGACCACCGCTTAACTCTACCTTAAGCTTGTCTAGTATCTCACCTTGAAACTTAAGCAAGTAGCTCACCCGGGACCTCTCCTAACAGCCTCACCCGGGAGCTCATCGAGTAACTCCCTAAGTAGATCGACTCGAGCTAGCTGGTGAGCTTCTGCCAAGTAGCTCACCTGTGGACCTCGTGATGGGAGCTTTCCAAGTAGCTTGCCTGGGAGCTCACCTAACAACCCACCTCAGGGAGCTCGCTGAGCATCTCTCCAAGTAGCTCTTCTAGAGCGCTAACGATTAGTTTCTGAAGTTTGAGCTTCACCCGCGAGCTTGCTATCAATTAAATTTCGAATGACTAACTCAATTCAGGAGCTCATGATGATACCAATTTCGCCAACTCACCTTATAAACTCACCTTGAGCTTCAATCTTGCACAACTCACATTGAGCCCATGCATTAGTTTCATGTAATCTCACCTTATAGATTGTCGATAATCTCCGGCTTGAGCTCACTCTAGAGCTCACCAAGTAGCTCACTCAGTGAGCTCGATGTGAGCTTTCCAAAGCAGCTACCACTCAGGAGCTCATCAAGTACAGTTTGGAAATAGAGTCTTTCCTAGAAACTCACTGGGAGCTCACCGATAGCCTCACCTTTCCACCTTTGCCTCGAGCTCACCGAGAAGCTCATCAAGCAACTTGACCTGAGCTCACCTAGGATCTCACTGCCAGCAGCTCACCTAAAATTTACATGGGAGCTCCTCTAATAGCTCGTGACACAAATCACACGGAGCTTGCCTATCACCACCTTACCACCACCTTGAGCGAGGTGATTTCTTTACTAACTCACTCTTGATCTCTGTCTCGTAAAGCACACCGTGTAGTTCATCGAGAAGCCTACCAAGTATCTCTATCTAGGAGTTTGACTTATAAACCACCTAGGAGCTCTGCCTCACATATTCACTGGGAGTTTCATTGCTAGCCTCGCTGAGTAGTTTGACTTGAGCTTCACTAGAGGATTACCAAGTAGCCTGGGCCAGTAGATGCGCACTTCTGTGTGAGCTTCTTGCCGAAGGCACCACCTGAGCTCTACCCGGGAGTTCACTGGGACAGCTTTCCCAAGTAGCTCTCACCTATGAGATCTTCTCCCGGGAGCTCACTCGATTAGTTTGGAGTTGAGATTTCCTCAGAACTCATCGAGTAACTCAATTGAAATCTCCCCGAGCTCACCCGACAGTGGCCTTTTCTAACTCAACTTGACTTAGTAATAAATCCAACTACCTTTAGCTTGCCTTTAGTTAATTTGGCTTCATATGAGCTCATCTAATAGCTTGCATGTAAGCCTTCACCTTCAGAGAGATTGCCAACAAGCTCATGGGTCCGAGTTTTCTCCGGGAGGCTCAACTAGGAGCTTGGATAGATCTCGAGCACAAGCGCATTCAGAACTCAATACCGAGCAACCCTAACCAGAGCTTACTACAAGGTAAACTCACCCTGAGTCAGCCCGATATAGTCACCTTACTCGTATCTCTTGAGCTTCTGCTTCAGGAGATAGCTTCGAGTAATTAAAATTCGAGCTCATCTAGGAGTTTGTTAAATAGCTCACCTAAAAACTCAAATGGGAACCGCCCGATAGCTCACCTCGTAAATTACATAAGGAACTCACCTAAAGCATTTTACTTTGAGCTTCACCGAGGAGATCACCTTGCCAACTCACCTTGAGCTCTACTTGGTAGCTCACCTCGTAGTTCATCGAACAATCCCACAAAGTACCTTGCCTCGCGAGCCTTCACCACAGCTCTCCCTTGAGCTTCACTCTGGAGCCTCATTCGGGAGCTTCACTCGATTAGCCTGACTTTAAGCTCACACCGGAGGGCATCGAGTAACCCACTCTCAGGAGCTTTTCCCGATGTAGCCTCTCTCCTTCTTTGCTAACTCGCTTTGAGAGATCACCTTGCCAAATCACCTTTAGCTCTACCTTTTACAAACCTCACCTTTGAGCTCACTCGAACTCACCTTGAGCTCATCTAAGTAGTTCAAATGTAAGCTCACCTTTGAGATTTCCTCAGAGGTCATTCGAGCAGCTTCACTCAGATCTCAACAGTGGGAGCTCAAAGGAAGTTACCAGCCTTTCTGTGAGCTCTATTGAGTAGCCTTCGACTCGAGCTTGGCACACCTAGAAACTTACATGGTAGTCCCGCCTTACTAGCTCACCTTTAATGCTCACAAGGGCTTGCCGAGCAACTGTCATTGAGTAGGTTGACTTGACCTCACTTGTGCTCAATAATGAAGCTCACCGGAGACCTCACACAGGTTTCACCAAGTAGCTGGACACTTAGGAGCTCACCTAGAAGCTCACCTTGGAGCTCCTTAGAAAGCTCACTATGATAGCTCACTTAGGAGCTCACGACAACTCACCTTTCCAACTCACCTTAGGCT
>CM031238.1:880048705-880134554 GCA_018340775.1 Taxus wallichiana var. yunnanensis
GGTGATTGACAGGTCTGGTGATTGTTTACCCTGTTTTTGTCATGGACATTGACGAAGATATGACTCTGCTTTGAAATCTTTGGATATGTTACCAGTGCCAGTGACTTAAAGTCGGGGAAATGATGGGTGAGTTTTATACCCTATCTTGGTCTTGATAAGAGTGACAGAATATCCTCTTTTGCTACTACAAGTTGGTGCTTGAAGATGGGATTTTAACATTATTTGGTCTATTTTAATGAATGGAAATCTTAAGGCAGCATATGAAAATCCTGGTTTGAGGGATTGAATGAAGGATTTGTGCAGACCACTTATGTAAGACCCATAAATATGGTGAGGGTGATTGACAGGTCTGGTGATTGTTTACCCTGTTTTTGTCATGGACATTGATGAAGATATGACTCTGCTTTGAAATCTTTGGATATGTTACCAGTGCCAGTGACTTAAAGTCAGGGAAATGATGGGTGAGTTTTATACCCTATCTTGGTCTTGATAAGAGTGACAGAATATCCTCTTTTGCTACTACAAGTTGGTGCTTGAAGATGGGATTTTAACATTATTTGGTCTATTTGGGTCAATTGATGTTATGAGTTTGACAGCAGATAATTTTTACGAAATTGAGTTCCCTCCTCTTTGAGATTCCATAATTTTGTTATCTACACGTCCGTAACAGCAATGTTCTTATATGCACTTAGGGAAAGTTTTTGTTCCTATTTGCACTATGGGAATGGGATTGTTATTAGTTGTGCCAAGGGTACAACTGAAGGGCATCTTGTTGTATCAGTTGAGGGGATTCTACTAAAGCACCAAAATAATTTATTACAATTTGTTGAGGGCATTTCCTTTAATGGTATGGACCCCCTTATACTACATGATGAACTTTTAGATCTTTATAGAATCAATACACTCAAAATGTTAAATAGAAAACCCTTAGAGTTTAAAAGCAAAAGCCACTTTGTCTTAGTTTAAGGGTCCATCTAATTAACGTTATAAGGTGGATACATAATCATTAGGTATGGTGGGTTGTTAAATTAGTTGTGCAGATCCTAAGAATAAATTTTATATGAATCTTGAGTCGAAGGTCATGAATCTCATAATGCACATTTCTCAAATTTTCACATCATAAATAAAAATGAAAGTTTTCAGGCTTAAGGTTGTTTCATGATTTGGTGATCCTTCCCATGGGGAGGGACCATCTTATGGTTGTCAATTGACTTGCTAGCATGTGGCATGAAGGGATGGGTAATCACAATGGAAGCAGTCCTCCTAACATAACGGTTAATAGGTTGTGGGATTAGTACATTTTCTTGCTCGGTCTTCCCCTTTCCAACTTTGTGACTTCATAATACCAAAAAAATCCCATTCAATTGCTTCTAAATACATGCCTTACTACCCCAAGTTGGATATGCCTCTTCAAAGCATCTTGGAATTGCTTCTCTACGACTCTAAAATCCTCATTCGTTCATCAAATCCATTCATGTTTTTGATTTCGTTGTGCATTGTATTTTTCCAATTTATATTTCGTAGAAATACATTGCCATCACAATGCATAAACCATAACCTTGGTCAAAGATTGTGTGGATTCCTAGATTGAGTATTTGTAGTGATGGATTAATCCAATCAAGGGAAAACAAAAACACGTGTATGATGAGCCCCTTTTAGAACATAAAAGGCATTTGCAATCGGAGAGACCGAGGTGTTGAAGTTTTGGCCTTGAGGCAAACTTTGGAAGATAAGAGCCTAAGTGAAATGTTCCTCTTTTGGGTCCACTAAAGTCTTTCAAATTGTGTTAATAAAAAAATCCATGTAGAAGCTTTTGAGCCTGGCATCCATCTCTCATTCAATGTTCCCTGGAGCATAGAAGAAGAGAACCATTGATAAGTTGCTCTAGGTTTGTAATTCAAAAAAGAGGTAATCCTGATTTCACTTCCAACCCCTTTGCCAAGCCTATGAAGAGGATGACCTAAATTTGAAGAATTGAGGATGAGCTTCTAGATTCTAGAGACAATGACTCTACCAAAGGTGGCCAAATAAAACCTTTCCTTGAGCCTAAGCGAGTCCAATCCCTGGCCTGGTAAGAGATTATATTTTTAACAACTCAAATGCCTCTCTTGTACAATTTTTAAGCTATAAAGAAAGATCTAAAAGCTTGAAACTAAGCATCTTCTGATATTAGGGTCATTGCTGACTAAAAATGGAAACCACCAAATAGAATGCCCATTTAAGGCATGATCGATTTTAAAATGATATTTGGTCCAATGAAGATGGGGATTGACATGTCCCTAGACTTTTCAGACATGTATAAAGAAAGAGCTTACCACCTTGAATAATCATTTTCAAATAGAGGGTGCTTCCATGTCCACAGATGTTGGGCGTGCCAATCCCCTTTCTCTTTAAGCATGCAATAGAGATGCCAAACCTCTTGGTGAAAGACTTTGGAACTTTTAGAGATAGCCTTGAGCTATGCACTCGGGAGGATTGACAATCTTGTTCTAAGATATTGCAGAAAGGACCTTAGAGAAAACTTGTCACACTCAGCACCTTAGAGAAAATCTGAAACATAACAGGACGTAGGTTTGGTATTCCAATATGATATTTTCTTTTCCACTTAAAATAACATAATTTTATAAATCTGTAAGGCGAGCTTAAAAGCAAAAGGAATGCTAAAAATTTGAACACCCCTTTAAGCTTGACCCAAGACAAATTGAAATTAAGAGGCTGGGGGAGGGTTTATCGCACTCAAGAAAAGCACGTTAACTTTTTTCCAACTGAATACTGGAATCTGAAGCTAAAAACAGATGTACGCCGATCAAGAAAATTGTTGATAGATTTCATCTCATTAACCATGAAAAGAAAAGAGTCATCAATGAAACAGTTATTAATGAGTTGGGAAGAATTATCCATGTGAGGAACAATCCCCTTAATCGCTGTATCAGTAGTTTGATGAGTAACAAGATACCAAAAAGATTCTACTACTAAGACATAAGTAGTCCCTAAAGGGTGCAAACTACATTCACAAAGCCTGCAACATAGAAAAATAAAGCCCACTCAACTCGATCATATCCTATCTAGTGTTTTAAAAACCGGTCAAACCGGAACCGGAACCGGCCGGTTTGACCGGTTTAACATTTTAAAGCACGAACCGTTTAGTAAACCGGACCGGTTGACCGGTTTTAGCCCAAACCGGTCAAACCGGTCCGGTTTCATCCTGAACCGGCCGAGTCATGTAAAGATAGCATTTCTTTCCTTTTTTGGATTTTTGGTGAAAAAACACAAGCATAGAATAAAATTTGCCATTTTTGGAAAGGGTCCGGGAAGATGTAGCAGCAAAAACTTGCATGTGCCATAACTTTCATTTTGTGGCTCCGTTTCAGGTGTCGTTTTCTCTAAAAGTGCATATTTTCTCGAGCTCTACGCATTGATGGCAATATTTTTCTTATTTTCATAAAATCCATTTTTGCACCTTTTTGGACCAAGCAGCTTCTTGCAATCTTCTGAAAGAATCATGAGCTTTGATTGCCTGTAGACAAATTAGTAATTAAAAATACTGGATAGCTTTCCAAAACTCGGCGAGTATTCTGGCCAAATATTGCCGAGTTTTTTTTTGGGTCTCAAGTATTTGCCGAGTGCGAGCATTCCAACTATCACTATATACATGAGCAAACTTTGCATATTTTGTGTGTAATTGTTGGAATCATGGTTTCTAATTTTTCAAATATATTGTTTTCTTTAAAAATGTAATTTTTATGTGTTTTTTAGTAAACCGGTTCATAGAGTTTGAACCGGTCCGGTTCCGGTTCCGGTCCGGTCCAACCCTCGACCGGTTCCGAGTCCGGTTCCGATTTTTAAAACATTGATCCTATCTCAAAATTGCATTTGATGATGAGATCGTCTTGTCCCGAGGTTCAGTCCATTTCATACCTTTTGGGACTGCAATATTATTTTCTAGATTATATTTGCTCTAAATGAACCTAGTTTGTTCAAGTTAAATAATAAAAGGAAGTTGAGGTCAAACTCGAGAACCAAAGCTTTGGCTGTTATTTTACGAGGCATTAAGGAGGGTGATATCTCTAGCTTGTGATGATCTTTGGATTGCTCGTGGTGAAATGAATTTAGACTCGATTGATATTTTCCCAACAAAATTACGTACACAAATCTTCTTAATAGACATTGAGGAGGTGAAGGCCTACTAACCTCCAAATGGCTTTGTAAAATTCATAGGGAAAGCCATCAAGCTCGGGGATTCTCATCACCTACCAGCATTAAGGAATGGGGAAACTCCTCGGTGAAAAGGATTGATCACTTGTCACTTTAAGAGGAGGAATGTTTGCAAGGGACAATATCTAATCTCGTTCTATTAGCTATTGAATTTGACTGACCGATTCATGGTGAGCAAAAATTTCCCTTGATATTTCTAGGAGTGAGGTAAGTTGGTGTCCAATCATCTTAATGGTTTATATTGATTCAAGATGTTTAGTTTAAATCACACAATACAAAATCCTTAAAAAGGGCAATATCTAACTTTCAACTAGTGGATCCAAATGTAGATTTGAGCTTCCTTTAACAAGTTTCATAAAAGGTGGTAGCTTAGTTGCCTAGTTTTGAAGATTGATATCATAATGCGAGGAATGCAGCTGAAAGAAATTTTTGTGGAGTTCCTCCACAGTGGCCTTGTTTCCGTATTTTCGGATTTGAGCATTTTTTTAACCATAACTTTGAATGAATGAGTTGGTTCTAGAGATTGTGCCATTTCACCACTTAATCTAAACATCACTTCCTCTAGCTTTGGCAATGAGACTCCATATTTGCTCTATACTATTGATGCAATATTAGATTTGAAGATGTGAGGCATTAAAAGTAAAAGCAATCTAGACACCTTGGGGAGTTATAACCCCCAAAAAGGCAGAAAAAGATGGGTAGTGATTGGAGAGTGTAGCGTCGGGAATAATTTCACTAGGTAGGAGAAAGTAGAATCAAAGGGGAAGGAGGGCACTGTTCTACCCAGGCATTTCATGATCTTTTCATTACCTTTCCATAAGTTTGACCAGGTAAAACACAAGTTCATAGTGTCAAAGTGATGTTATACATTCAAGTCAGAAAGCCAAGGTCAGGCTAGAGGTTGAACCAAGACTCCCATTATCCGACACACTATTGAAGGGGAAGAAGTTTTTATTTTTCTTCAAGTGATTTGATCATGTTGAAATCACCACAAAAACTCCATAATGCTTTAGGAGCTAATCAAAGAGTTAAGATTGAAGGGAAATTCGCTCAACAACATCGTCAGATACATAAGGATTGGAAAATCCAAATGCCTTTCCACCAGTGAATAAATTACACACCACCCGCTAGGAGTATGTTCCTCAATCAATGATATTAGAAGCTAAATTGGGGGTGAAAAGCACAACGATCCCTCATCACCCTCTTTTGTGGGTAGAGACAAAGGGATGGAGATGTTTGTGGTTGAAAACCGATAAACTTAACTTTTGCAAAAATAAAATAAAATATCAAGAACAACTTTTTGATGTAAAGATAAAAAAATGTAAAGAGCAACTTTTCGATAGATATTTCTGACCATATACTTCTTACTGGCAGTGGTCAATTTTTGTACACCCATAATCACAATCAACTTTTGAGACAATTTTTGAGCCTCGTTTCTCACCAATAGAATCCAATGGTACCAAAATTGGCTTTGGGATTTTTAAGTTTACCCAACATAAAGAGAGATATTGTCATCTTTTGAAACTTAGATTTTTCTTCCTCCACGATGTAGGAGGGGTCTCCTTGAGTCCAAACAGGTAGTGGATTGTGAAGCGAAGCTGCTTTATGATCTGGATCCCAGAAAAATCTGAGGGTCCGCACCCTAAATGAGAATCTAGATATGTTGTGTGCATGTGCAGAAGCATGAAATAATATTCAGATGATCAGAAGAGAGAAGCTAACAGAACTGGAATAGAAAGCTTTATCAGACTATCCATTTTGTACTTTGAAACTTGAAGGAGATATATTGATGTCTATCTTCTGCTGTCTGATTGCTATCTAATGCTACAAATATGTATACATATATTACAAATACAAAGCCACAAAGGCTTAAGGAACCATTATGGGAGCTGAAATGATTTATCTTCCATGTGTGGCTCTTCACCTTCAGACAGCTGAACAAAGTTAAAATTTGGCCCACAGGCATTTCCTCACACCCCATGGGGCTTCTGCCCTTGACCCAAGGGGAACCCCTTGACTCATATTACATTAATGACCTCTAAATCTGGCGATATTCAACAAGCTCGGGAGCTGTGGCTTATTGTAATGTGTAAAATGAGACATTCTGATAGTTCTTTTTGCAGATTTAAAATGAAAACAAGTAGACGCCTTTCTTACCATGTAAAGTCTCAATCCAATAACTTGAATAAAAATACCTGTTCCCCATATGTTTTTACAGCCATTATTTATAATTTCTCTTTACTAAAGCATTGGAAATTTGGATGTTCATCAAATGCTTAAGGCATAGAAAATAGAGAATATCAAATACAGAAGTGCATAAAGCACAGTTACTAAATATGGCTGGATCTGCACAAATCCGGGTGGATCTGGATTTTTCAACTGGGTCAGCCCTACTTTTAATTTTTAATTTTTTTAAAGACAAAAAAAAGACACCCAACAACCTTAATTATTATTATTATCAAATATATTAACATTTTACATATTGTTAGTAAATTTTTCATGTATCTGTCAATTTTGCATATTTACAAAGCTAAGCTCATATATAATATTATGTATATATTCGGAGAAATTTTCCAAGAATTCTGCATTTTTGTTTTTTTGGCCCATCCTAAATGGATCCGGATTTCCGGACTTGGAAACTATGGCAGAAGGTAAGGACTTACCTCTTCAAACTCTCTTATAATAAGCATTCAGCCTCGTCAAATGTGTGTAATAACTTCACCTTCTGTGAGGGGTTTCATTTTCTTTCCTTATATTGAGTTGTTCACGACCTTTGCTTGTTATGCACCAAGATTCTAACACCTCTTGGGGGAAACACTCTAGACAGAGGACTTCCCATTCTCAGGGACATGGATATTTCTGTGCCTCCTCCAAACGCCATATGTTTGGTGGATGCACCTCTATAGCATTGTGCATGTAGTAAAATCCCATTAGCCAAACCTGTGAATGAGTTAGCAGGCCCTACCCACACAAGAATCATATTGGCGATCCCATTACCTTTGGTAGCAACCAAAATGAAAGACAAAATGCACCACCTCAAGGGTGTGCATATTTATCCATGACTGCATTGTATGTGAGGTAAGTTTGTCTGTCATTTAGCTTGCTCCCATTACAGTGTGTTTAGTTTAAAATATTGGATTAATAATTTAAAGCATCAATGCCATTGATGCTTAAGAAGAGTTGTTTGGGCTGTGCAATAAGCCACTGTGACATACAGCGAGAGGTTCTTAGTGATGTTTCACAGATTCATTATACTAATGTTATGTTGGATTTCAGTTCTCCCATGTTAGTTCTCAAGAGAGCATAGTCACATCTTCCGGTAACTATTTTTATAAAAATACAACCACAACCTTATTCATTTACTCTGATTTGAAATTATGTCCACATCCTACGCATGAATTACATCAAGATGTTTGTAATCTAGAATAGATCCATCTTAAGATATAGCATGCGGCAAGATGTATCCAAAAGACTAGGGGTGCCCATTCCTATTTTTGCAAACTCATGTGGTGTGGTTACTTTGAGAACTGTGAGTATGCACAAAAGACATCAGATGTTTATAATCTAGAATATACCCACCTTAAGATATAACATACCGCAAAATGTATCCAAAAGACTTGAGGTGCCAAGTCCTATTTTTTCATACCTACAAGGTATGGTTACTTAAATATCTCGCTCATATGGTTAAAATGAGACCTTGTTGCATTATCAGCCTTGGCTCATCTACACATTTAACCTAGGTATATTGGCAAGTTTCAATAAATTACAATTATCTCTCTCAGACAGGCTATGGGATGCATTACTCAGTGCAATTTATGTTTAATTGATTGCGAGAAAGGTTAAGTGCTAGGTTGAGACACTGAAAATCATTTAACTCGTATTTAGCCAGAGCCAAATACAAAACTCTAATTTGTCTTCCATTAAGGGAACAAAGACAAATTTCTAGTGTAGTTACGTAGTATATAATTACCTAAATTAGTAACTCTATTGGGCTTCCCTTGACTGTTACAATTTATAAATTGAAAATCCAAACAAGAACAGTTCAGCAAAAGCTCTTGCTCTCCAGGTATGGATTTTTTATTTTTTTAATATTTACCAATTTAAGTTCTACTAAAATCTTTGAGATATGAACATTAATGTGGCCTTCAGCATTATGTAGAAGACTCGTATTGTCATTGTAATCTGAAATGCTAAGCCAAGAAAATAAAAATTACATTTGAAAAATAAAATGCAGTCAATACCCAGTCAATACCCAATGATGAAATTAAGTTGAAAAATCTCAGGCTTACCTGTTTGTTGAAAGAAAATATGTTTTGGCTATTCCCCATTTCTCGTTACTGTGTATTCATCATCAAACTTCCATTAGCTTGTTTTTTTATCATATTTTTTCGGTTTCATGGATCGCTGCAATTTTCCCAGCAAAAGCTATCTTAAAATGCTCTGTAATCAGGCTGTCAGAGACGGAGTTTGAATCAATACCCTTATGGATAAACTGCAAATGTATTTGTTTTAAAGAAAATATGAAGAGAATACAAGTGTCCCCAAGATTATTCCGTGGAACTAGATTCGTCTTTTTCAATGAAGGAAATGGATGTGTAAGTCCATTCCCTGTCCACCTTACACCTTTCTGCTATATTCAAGGATAAGTTTTACTTAATCTAAAATAGTTAATGAGAAAGTATAAATATTAAGAAAACCTTTAGTTTTCGATATAAGACGTGCTCTTCGGTTGTGGGGTTGATAAGCTTACTCTGGAGTACCTGGAGCAGCAGTGTGTTGTATATATATATATATATATATATATATATATATATATATATATATATAAAATAAATAAAATAAATAAAAGTGACAAATAATTAATTTTGGAATAATATTAATTTCAATTATAATATGGCAAATTCTATGGAATAGTACATATTTTTGGAGAGGATAGAAATTAAAAATAAGGTGGGCAATGAATTTTTAATACATAGATTTGAATGTGTAAAAAAGAGAATATTCATCGTCCATAAATATGTTTTTGTTATGTCAGTTTTAGAATTGAGTAGTGGCTTGGTCTATTTCATGGGGTGTGGAATAGGAGGAGTTGTGAATTATGTTACATGTAGGTAAGATATCTTAAATACATATATTGGTAAAATGTCGAGTGATAAGAATTTCAAGGGCCTTATATCTTAGTTGTTTTTTTATCATTGTATTGTAAGAAATGATTACATGAGCAATTATATAGGGGTAGAGAAGAAATTTAGTGCGGTAAATGTTCACCCTAGGGAAAGGTGAAATCCTTCATGCAAAGGTCAAAGAATAATGGCAAAAAAAAAGATGTGTAAGATATAATGACTTGGATGTGAACAAGGAAGAAAGAACATACCCAAATTCTTGAAGAGAACTTAGGAAGAAAAAATTACGTTATAAATCACATTAAAGAAACCGCAAGGTTGTTTTATGCATATTTGGAGCTTTAATGTGGAACTTTATTTTTCCTTAAGAAATTAGTTGAATATTGGATTTTTTATAGGTTCTAAAATGAAGTTGGTGTTGGATGTTTATTTGTTTTATTAGTCTTGGATTTTTTTGTTATTAATTGGTTTATATGTTTAGTTATGTTCGTAAACTTATTGTCAATGTCTTTTATTTACAAGAATAGTAAAGAAATCCCGACTTTATGTCTTAATTTATAGTTCTTTTCCTTTGTAGAACAAACCAACGCCATGTGGCCATATCTAGCTTGGTAGAGCGTCGAATGATTATCAGTAACATCATACTTTGTTATATTTGCTCAAGGATCAAGTAGTTCTTACATAGCTCATAATTGTTTCGGTTTTATTTATTTTGGACTTTTAAAGTCTACTTTAATTAAATCAATTTTATCTATTTGAATTCTTTATCCGAGGGACCAACTAGGTCCACATGTCAACATCCCATAGCCCTATATTTGAAGGATCATCGAGTGCTAAATTTACGGCTTCCTTTGTCTCTATGAAATGGGGTGATGTCATGTGTCTCCAAGTGAATCTCAAAACAATGTCATTTTCTCATTATTTAAACTTGTTATTTATTATATTTTTGGGTTGGCTAACAACTATTTAAGTTGGGGAAATCAACTAGAGCAACCTTAAAATAAGTATGTTTAATTTGGCTCAATTTTATTATTTATTTAGGGCTTTTAAAACCAATTTTAATTAAAGAGACTTTAGTCATTCAAAGTCTTTACTCGAGGGCCAATAACCTCGGCTCGAAGGAATCACCCAAGTGTAAAAGTTGGAGTTCTTGTCCTCCTTTGTGAAATAAGACAACAACACGTGTCCCCACGTGTATCTCAAACACTACCCTTTTATCACCATTTAAACTCATTATTTTTGTTTTTGGGTTGATTGACGACCATTTATTGTTGGGGAATTGACATGGAGCAACTTGAGAATAATTATGTTCAATTAATGAATTTTTTTTTATTTTAATGAATAAGATCTTATATTATATTAACAAGTAAAATGATACAAGGTAATTCACAAAAAAATGGGCAGTATCGAAGCACGCCCCAAAACCACGAGTTCAGATTAGGCAAAAACAAAGCCTAGGAATAAAGCCAAATACAAAACATCGAGAGCATAACAGGGCATGGAAGCTAAGTCGTCATCACTGCGAATTGTTATCGTGCGGGGGGTAGATCTTGATCATGCTAGCCAAAGCTAGGCAGGTATTTTCCACTATCTCGACATTTCCCAACCGTAGCCTGGATGGCTTTCTTCTTTAGTATCTTCACTAGCGGCCCAAGAGGGCGAGATGGTGACAATATGGGAAACTTGTTGAGTGGAGGCAAGAGGCTCCAACCGTCATGAGTGTGTGTCTCGGGGGCACCAACGAGCCCTAGCTAAGCTAGGCAGGCAGGCGGGGGCATCCCAACCCGGTTGCAAGTCAAAGGCGGAGGGGAAAAGCTCCTCTATGGAGGCTGGCTACGAGGGGACCGATGGGTCTAATCCGAATGAGTGTCGTTGCAGAAGCACCTCTAATGACCGCCACCTCTGGGAGCGCCGACACCACCTTGTAATGGGGAGTGGCGGGAGGGGATGATAGTTCACGAGCAACATCATTGCGGGGCGCCTTACCCTAATGACGAAGGAGTGTTTGCAGGTGCTCCACCTTGATCACCACTTTGTTGGCTTGAACTTGAATATACAACAATACATTCGCGATAACCACATACTTGTTATAAATAGAGAATTGCTGATCAGCTTCAACATTAACAAATAAACAAGAATTCCTTTCTTTCCAAAGCTAGAAAAGGATTTCCCCTCTGAAAGCATGCCAAATATGGAAACATTTCGAGGATTATCTCCTAAAAAGAACATGCTTTGCCAAGTAAAACACTCTAGTCGGAAGGGGAGGAAGAAAGAATGAATCCAATTCCAAGCCTTTTGGGCTTTGAAAATACCAAAAAAGATGAGACAAGGTTTCCAAATGACCACAAAAGGGGCATTTGGGGGCCGAAACACCAAGGTGAACCAGACACCAAGTGGAAGGCCTTGGTGAAGAACACACCACAAAAAGTGAGCAATTTTGGGTTCCACACAAGCGGACCAAATAGTATCAAATATCCTTTTCCAAATTGATGGTGAGGATCGCAATCCCCACTGGTATTGAGATTTCCCACCATGGGAAAATGAGGTGAGAGCTAGGCATAACCATGGTCAATTGAGTAATTTTGGAATGGGGTGTCCATATACCACTTCTAGTTCGTCCACCAAGGACGAGATGGAAGCACAAAGATTTTGTGGATCATGCGATCTAGCACAAAGGAAATGATATCATTGATGATAGCTCGATCGGCAAAGCCAATTTGAATTGAGCCTTGAGCTCATGCCAGGGATGCCAAGATTGAGTGTGTTTGCAAAAGAGGTCTTGGATAGTGTGAATGCCTCGCTTGAAAAAGCAAAGCACATGTATATCTAAGGAACCTTGGCAAGACAACAATCCTGGCATTGAATGACAAGAGACCACCATAAAGAGTGGTGGTTAAATGAAAGGTCATCACGGAAGCCATTGCCATTCCACATGAGCCATGGTTTGATCTGCTCCCAAGCTTTCCAAATACTTTTGAGCACAAAAGTGCCAACCACTTTGATTGGAATGGGGGCAATGAGAAGATTGGCAAAGCCAATGCCTTTCTAAGTCGAATGACCATAAGGGGAGCCTTTAGTAATGCCATTTTGTAGAAGCACCTTCCATGCTTCTTCCCCTTTCTATGTTGCGGATTATCCATTTGGCGTAGAGCGCTTGCCCTTGACGTAAAATGTCAATGAGGCCTAAACCTCCTGAATCTCTAGGGAGGCAACAAGTCTCCCATGCAACTCTGTGGAAACCTTTGTCGGAGGAAGCATTGGTCCAGGGAAGTCTTTAAGCAGTTTTTCTAACTTTTGCACAAACTTCCTAATAGGGACCCAACAGAAGAGTAGTACACATGTGTGGCTTTACGTAATTTAGAGTAGATATGGAATTTTCCTCTAAAGACAATGGCTTAGTAATCCATTATTCCAACTTTCTGTGCACCCACCGCACAACATACTGCAAAGATCTGTGAGTGAACCTAAAAGGAAAAAGGAATACCAAGAAATTTAAACATTTCACCATGGTCGAGCATCTTCCAATCATACATAGCCAACCAGGGGGTGCTGGGAGGAATGATTATCTATAACATTGCGTTTTATGCCATTGAATGGAAGAGCCAAAAGCTAAACAAAAGTTTCAAGGAACTACATAACATTGCTAATGTTATTTTCATCTTCAATGAGCATAAGGAAGGAGTCATCCACGAAATGGCCATTAAGCAGTTGGGAGTTATTAGTAGAGGGCAAGATAATTCCCCGATAAGCCCTTGAGATTGAGCTTTGGCTAGTAGATAGCCAAATCCTGCAACCACAAGAACATATAGGGTGGGAGCCAACGAGAATCCTTTCTGATAGATTTGAAAAGACCAAATGGTGCCAAATGTGCCCATTAATAGTGATATGGGTGAAAGCATGCACGTAAAACATAGTGATGATTGAATGAAATTAGGTCAAATCCCAGAGCTTGAAGCATAACAAGAATGAAAGGCCATTCTATTTGGTCATAAGCCTTCTCAAAGTCAATTTTGATGAAGAGGGCTTGTTGGTTGGATCTACGCACCCATTCCATGCCTTCCCAAATGAAAATGATATTGTCGAGGATATAACGCCCTTGGATGAAAATCGTTTGTTCTATCCGAACAATGGCGGGAATAATGTGTTGTAGCCGAATGGTAAGAGCTTTGGCTATGACTTTGTAAGACACATTAAGCAAGGTTATAGGATGCCAATTGCTTATCATCTCGGGGTCTCCAAGCTTAGGGATGAACTTGATATTCCCTTTGTTAATATGGGGGCCAAGGGGCTAACACTTAAACCATTCCATATAGATCGATGAAGGTCCGGGCAAATCATATCCCAAAGTGATTTGTAAAATTCACAAGGGAATCCATCACGACTAGATGCCTTATCGTTGGCCATTTACATGACCGCTTCTTGTAAATCCTCAAGGGAGAGAAGGTGATCACGAAAATTTTCTCGCCCTTGAGAAAGTTTGCATGACATCGTTGCAAGAAGCATTGATCTAGGGAAGCTTGTTAATCCGCCAAGGGGATTTGAGCTTGAAAAACTTGCTTGTAGTGATTTGTAGTCACAAAATCATACACTTTAGAAATTATTTATCTCTGTTTCATACTACTATTAAGGTTCTTGAGTGAAGAAAGTACTTATTCACCGTCGTCTTTTGCCATCTTGTTTTATTTTATTTCGTCATTACCAAACTTTTACATCCATATGCCCACTCAACTTCTATCATGCCGCGTTATTTTAACCTTGAATGGGGCACCTAGATTAGTACTTGGGCGCGCATGAGTTCCTAGTCCCACCAGAGGGCCCTAGTCCCTTTTGCACTTTCCCGCCATCTTTTGGGCTCTTTCTAGTTGTTTTAGCTTCTTATCTTTTTAGTGGTCGGCCATTTCGGGGTTAATTACAAAATTAGACCAAGAGAACCCTATAAATATAAAGTTATGAGACCATAATAAGGGACCTAGCACCATTCATTACTATCATTCATTTAGAGTTGCATCAATCTATTACATTGGAGATCACTTGCATCCACATAGCTCCATCACAATGCACAAGGTTAGGACATCTGCATCACACTTCATAGGGGAGGGGTTATATTCTATTCCATGCACACATACTATTACATTTAGTTATTGCTCACTACTTCACAAAGTGCGATTGACACAAGAGCACCTAAGGCATATTATGCATACACTCACCAAAACTACATTTGGGTCCGAAATGTAGTACACCACTCAATTAGTAAGCCCACTGTCATGGCGGTTGGTGTAAGTCTCAACCATTCATTTGCATCGACGTTATTTTTAGTGTTTTGATACTCATTTTGGTACTTTATAGGTCTTTACATCATCTTGGATTATTAGTGACACTCAATATAGGACAACGAATCTGATGTGACAAACAATGATGGTTTCAGACCATCTGCCAAACTAGTGAAGATCAGTTTAGAGCTTTTACATAGATCGGGGTGCCCAAATTTGTAGACCAGAGTGCTTGCAGGTGCCCCAGTCCCTTCCCAAGTGCTCCAGTCTAGCTAGATACTCCAGATCCATCCTTTCTGAGCTTCCATGGTCGTTCCTACTTCGCAGATTTTCCACCACTCTGCGACACAATCCCGCAAGCATATTCTATTCATCCAAGTTCTTTCCTCTTCTCTCTTGCACATTAGGGTTAGCATTTTCTTTTGCATAGTTTCTTGGTCACTTATATATTTCTTTATTGCATTTATTTAGTTTATTTATAGTTGTTCATAGCTTAGATTAACTATCCCCACATACTACATATTAGTTAATTTTAGTTAATCATTTTGGTGAACCCGACTCAATCATTCACACTTCTAGATTCTCCATTCATTACTTGTCACCCTAGGGTTTGATCATCATGAGTATCTCAATCAATGATTATTTTCTTACCAATCCTGATTTACTACATAGAGTACAACATTTTCTTGCTACTACTTACATTCGTGCTGACATGCATCCAAACTTGGTTTATCAAGCCTTTACCGATGCCTTTTCTTCACATATCGTATTCAAGTCTAACCTTCCTTTGATGTTCACACTTTTGATAATGACCTACCTTTGCATATCATCTCTCATATTTATAATGTCATTATTAAGCATACTTTGATTGATAATGGGTTTGAACTTAACTTGTGTCCTATGTCATTCCTCAAAGTTTTAGGCCTTTCAACTCATGATGTCAGTCCATCTAGTATTTCACTGTGCATGCTTATGATGGTTCTATCCATCCTTGTCTTGGTCATGTTACATTGCCTATTACTGTTGGTCCAAAGACTGTCCACATTGTCTTTTTCGTTGTTGATTTCCCAGTCTCCTATAATTATCTTTTGGGAAGGCCATGGCTTCATGCCATGCAAGTTGTCACCTCTACTATACATAATTGTGTTAAATTCTTACATGAGAGCATGGAGTACACCATTTTTCATGACCATGATCCATTTCAATATTACAACCAAGATCCTAATACTAATCTTCCTATCCCACACATAGATATTACAGATGATCCCCAACCTAGGAAGAACCACCTCACTTACCACCACTTGATAGCACCATCTATGTGATAAATGCAATTCCTTCTCGTGCCACCTACTACTACTACTACTGCTATGATTCTTTATCAGGGGCCTATCCAATCTATGGATGTCACTCTATCACATCCACCTTCACATGCACCACCTACCTTAGCACGCCCACCATTCACTTGCACACTCTTCATGAATGACTCATATTAGGAACATATTCCATTTGATCCTACATGTGACGACACCATATGTACACATGATGGCTTGGCTCACTTAGGTTTTGCTTTTGAGGATCTCTATCCTGCACCACATACTCCTACTCTTTATTATGGCTTTGTTCGCATTATTGCTACTTATGGTTGTCTTTCATCTCACACTCTATCTATCGTGCACTCCTCGCTCTTCTCCACTCACATTAGGGCAATCATGGCTTGATTATATTGGGGCACTCTATATCCTTGATCATATAAACATTCCATTTCCTATGCCCTTTAAACATGTTTTCATTTGCAATAGCTCTTTCTTAGGATACACTCAAAATATCACTCATTGGTATGCACATGATTGTCCACTTCCTCCATTCACCAATGAGGAGTATGTTATGGGAATGTACAACTTACGCCTTAATGGCTCATTACGATCAACCAGACACTATTGCTTATCAAGTCACCAATGCTTATCCATTCGACTATGATCCTGAGAGCGATGATCTCCTAGATGACATTACATAACCTCTTTCATCACACATACATTGGGGGCATAGTATTCACATCCCCCTCTCTCATCATCATATCATCATAGGCACATTTCTTATTTTTGCATTATCATTCATTCACATCCTTACATAGTTGTACATCATACTCCTAACATTTGCACATACCGCATTTTCACATTATTATACATACATCTCATAATCATACGCTTTCATCACTGCATACATCGAATGAAAGACCTTTGTTCTTCATTATCATTGGTTAGTTAATTTCATTCATGGATACTTAGGGGGCATTGCACCTAATACACTCTCCCCCTCCCATCACAACATTTACACATTTCTCATCTTTGCATTTCCATACATTAATCCACTAGTACACACATCCTTATTCATTAGCATTGACCATTACCCGATGACACACTCTTTTGCTTCGGTTCACACTTGACTGATTGAGGGATTACTACACATGAACCCCACACACTGCACCATAGGCATTACACATTGTGTTTCATCACACATTACACGTCATACACCATATATTCTACATTTAGTCTACAACACTTTGATATTTGTGTATCATACTAGTCTAGCATTGCATCCTACTTCTACTACATATTATTATATACACATTTTGCTCATGACACATCTTCCACATTCATATATTACATATTCTACTCATCACATGGTCATCTCTTATTATCATGTATATTACATTGTCTTCTATGCACTTCACTCACTACCCGATGATGTACTTCCTCGGTCCATACTCGACTACCGAGGGTTTACAAATCAAATGGACCTTACACTCATCACACATTTACTATTCAAACTTTCATCATATGACATTCCTAGGCTAGTGACATATGCTTTAGGCTAAATTATCACTTATTCTATCATTTTGTAGTGGTATACACCTTAGGTTACATCACCACTCCCTCTTGTCTTCTTGTAGCGATATCCGCTTAGGGATAAATCATTGCTTATCCATTCATCTTATAGTGATATACACTTAGGCTAAATAATTGCTTATATGTTCAATCTAGTTGTGATATACGCTTCGGCTATAGGGTTCATGGACACTTCATCGCTAGGTCGCATATCATTAACACACATACACACTCATCACAACGCTGCGTTAGACACAACACACTTCGACCATTTCCCGATGACACACTCTCGTTTATGGTTCATTCTTGACTATTGAGGGGGAAAACTAAATGAACCTCATTGCATACATTTCCATTCACTCGGGGGCACACGGCTCCTATCACTCCATTTTGCATTCCATTCCATCCATCCACATCATACTACATATTATGGTTGCTTTTACTCTTGCTTACTTATGCTTGTTCATGGTCACTTTACTACACATGCTAATTATCTTATTTTTTTGTCATTTATCTATATCATCCACACATGCGCATTCACATATTTTTCTAGTAGTGATCATAGATATAGGTATCTTGCACGCAACATAAATGCTCACCTTCTACCCTTCCTACACTGGTCGTTGGGGGCATCCACATTCATCTCTCACATGTGTTATTGTTTCATTTTGTATTTAGCACTTTACATTTCTTGGTTATACATGATTTTGACATATTAGTTATCTTTCTAACATGCTAACGGGTGCTTCATCTGCTATTTGTTATACGGGGATATTTGTTTTCATACTTGTTTGTTACATTATCTCAAGCTTTATTGTTTGTGGGCCTTGCCCTTTGTTTAGTGTGCACACTTGTTTCTTGTTTACGACCATGATGCACGGCCTAGAATTTAGCAATACAAGCCTAGGTGCACTCGACACATCACTCGACTTAGGGCGAGCGCTCACCCGAAGCGCGCAATGGTATTATGCCCTCTTTAGGGTTGTTATTGCAGGATGTTAGCATGATGAAGACTTTAATCATGTAGAGATATAACTAATATATCTTTCATACAGTGCATATTCAGACCTAGATCTAGAACATAACAGATCTAATAGATAACCATAATGGAATCAAGCATGCAATATTGAATTATAACCATGAGAACACCTTGTTTCAGTCCATAATCACCATTATATTAATTACAATAAATACATAGAAGCTTCATTACAATAACAGTAGTATACACTCATGCGCGTAATAGATCTAGCAGCATAATCTCACTATACCCTAGTTCTCACACATATATCTATGTTCTCTCTCTCTCTCTCTCTCTCTCTCTCTCCATATATAGGTTATATCTACTACACATTTTACTACATATTTATAAGGGTGGGGACTTGCCCTTCACCGCTTATCTAATCCCAAAATAGGTCGCATGCTATTATTAGCCACACGCCGTTACAAAAATAGGCTTACATGCAAGAGTGTTAACAATAGATCTCTCTTTGTCAACTATTAGTTCACAATTCTATCTTTAGCTTCGCATCCATGTAAAGCGCTTCATAGCCGATCATCCAAAAATAGCCAATGTGTATGACACACAGTCTCCAATCGGTTTGAGTGCTCCGCACACTATCTCTAAAAATAGATCCTCATCATGAAAAATGGTTAAGTCCCAATTTGTCTTTGTTCTGCACGTGATCCTCTCTCGATGCTTCCGTGCCTTTGAATGCACTCTGTTCTCCCGTGTGAACCTTCTATATTTTCTTCACTAAGTGCCAGAGTTTGACTGATCAAACATTACCCCACACTAGTTTCATTTCCGCCTCGAAGCAATGGTTGTCTCCAAAACAAACCAAAGAATATGAATAAAGGAATAAAAAGAATTTTGATGAATGAAAGAATGTCTTTAACCTACAGTGTCTTCCTCTGCAACCTGAATAACCAATTCTGGATATTCCTCTTTTATCTCCCTGCGGGTGCTTTCTTTGGTGCCATTTGAAAAATCTCTCTTTTCTTCCCTCTGTAGTCAAGAAAATCAAAACCCTAGTTTAAATCTCCATGCCCTAGTGGAAATCGTATGCCCTAGCTTATTTGTAACACATCTGCTTTGCTCAAACCCTTCTCCTATGGGAACACAAGCTTCTCCAACGGCACAACCCTTCTCCCCACGTCTGGTTTCACACTCTACGCACCTCAACATGATTGCTCGGCTCGTTCGCACTTAACCCTTTTCAAATTATCTCAATTGCAATGGTAAAAATGAACTCGCATCCCATCCTTATATAGAATTTCAAAAATTTAGTGCATTTATTGCTCCTCCACCTACCAACAATCCTCTCATTAATTGACCATTTTCATTATTTCCGCGTGGTACATCTTCGCGCCCAAGCTATAACCTTCTAGCGCGCCCTTCTACCTTTTGGCTGTAGACTTCTCTTCAGCACGCTTCCATGTGCCTGAGTACCTCATCATTACACCTTCCACTGGTAGTCTTCCCACCCCTACTTACCTCGTGTTATACTTGTTTCTTCATTCCTCTCTATCTATGGTCCTTGTGTCTAGAAGATTTTTTTCAATTTTCCAACCTTGAATAACACCCATAGATAGTTCCTTTCATGTGTACTTATTTTCAATAGTCTTGTACCTGAATATCAACAACCTACCCCACACTAAGGGTATGTGCAGTCCTCTGCGCATAAAAATTCTTCAAATAGTAATTAGCTTCTAGCGCGTAAACACGCTTATTACACAAACACACCAACTAAATTGACAAAGCATAACAACAAAGAAATAAATACATTAAGGATGCATAATTGAAAACCTAATTTAAATGGAAATACTACCTTATTACAAACACCAAGAAGACTTATTTATAGTAGGGCTTCAACCTACTCCCGTTGAAGTAACCGGGTAACCGTATTCCATCAAGGGCCTCTAACTAAAAGTGCCTGATTCAAGTATGTGAGTGATAACATACGGCCCCAACCAATGTAATTTGAGTTTTCTGGATGGCACAAAAACTTAGAATCATAAAGGAGCACCATCTGATCATATCTCCAACTTTTTATCCCTGATGTGCCTGTCATGCCATGCTTTCGCTTGGCCTTCTCTTGTTTTTGACTCCAACGTGTTATGGCTCGTCGTTCATCCAATTTGATTAATTGTTCAATGCATTCTTCTAATGCTTTCTCATCAGCAAGACCTCTAATGCACACAATATGCAAAGAAGGTAACATAAATTCCATAGGAAGAACTGCTTTTGCGCCAAACACTAACTAAAATGGTGTGGCTTTGTTCAACCTTTTATATGTTGTCTGATATGCCCAAAGTACTGCAGATACCTTATCATCCCAATCCTTTCTTCCAATATCACAGATTTTTGTCAATGTCTGGCTCAAAATTTTATTGAAAGCCTCAACAGTCCCATTCACGCCGAGGATGATAGGGTGTAGTCTTATTGTGTGCAATCATGAATTCATCTAATAGAATTTTGATTGTCTCATTAAGAAAATGTGTGCCCCTATCACTGGTCAAACTTAAAGGACATCCATACCTTGTAATAATATTTTCCCAAAGAAACTTGGCTGCTATGGCCATTATACAATCCTTTGTAGGTGCTACTTCTGCCCACCTTGTCAGATAATCTGTGTAAGTTATGATGTAATGTGATCCAGTTCTACACACAACTGGTGAAATAGGACCCACAAAATCTATAGCCCATTTCTCAAATGGTTCTGCACTAGTAATGGGTCTTAGAGGCATTTCATCTTGTTGACCTAGTTTCCCAAGGCATTGACAATGATCACAAGCCTTACAAAATTCCTTACAATCTTTATACAGGTCTCCCACCATAATCCAACGAGTAGAATCTTGTGCACAATGGCATCACCAACGCATAGTGGCTACCTATAATACCACCATGAGATTCTTCCATAATATTTGTACGCTCATGTTCCAATACACAACATGACATAATACTTCATCTCGACCTAATTTGTATAGGTCACCACTGATTAACATATAGGGGGCTGCGTGTATAGCAAGTTGTTTCTTCTCCAAGGATTTCATTCCTTCTGGTGCCATCCTTATTCGTAGAAAGACAACAATGTCTTCTAGTTCTAATGGCACTCATTGTAACCTATATAACTGTGCATCTGACATGGTATCCTCAATTTCTGTGCTTCTTCTCCTGACTATATTTTGGATAGATGGTCTGGTCCAGAATTACTTTTCCTTGGTTTTACCACAACTGTGAAATCAAATTCTTGAAATAAGAGCACCCATCGACATATGCGCCCTTGTAGAACATGTTTGTTTACCAAATACTTCAATGCCATGTGATCTGTATAAAATACGAATGGTGTAGCTAGTAGGTACTGTTGACGGAATTTATGTAGCGCATAGATCATTGACAAAGCTTCACACTTTGTAGTGTGTAATTGCTCACAGAGTCAAATTTCTACTAGCAAAATAAATAGGATGATCTACAATACCTTCTCCAAGTTGAGCCAACACCACGCCAATGGCCATGCCAGAGGTGTCAACATGTACATGAAAGGGTTTGTCCCATGAAGGAAAATGTAGAATAGGCACGGTAGTAAGTTTTCCTTTAATGTCTCGAATGCGCATTGTTTGCAGTTCTCCCCAATAGAACATACCTTTCCATTTTAGTAACTCTTCCAACAGTGCGGAAATTTTGGCATATCCTTTGATAAACTTCTGTAATATCCTATATGACCCAAAAATCCACGCACCTCACTCTGACTTGGTAGGCTCCCTTAGGCCTATAATGACTGCAACCTTGGCTGGATCAACCAACAAACCCTCCTTGCAGATTATGTGTCCTAACAATATCCTAAAATGGTGTAGAAAATATGCATTTCTTGATGTTTAATGAGATACTAAACTATCTACATCTTTCAAACATTAAGCATAGATTGTCACACTGATCGTAACTAATCCATACACCGTCCAATCATCTAAATATACCTGTAAGAAGTTGTGAATAAATTCCTTGAATGCTTGAACAACTATGTGCGAAAATACAACAGGTGCATTTTTCAGACCAAAAGGCATTACAGTATAGGTGAAGCTACCCCATTTAGTAGTAAACGTAGTCTTTTCCTGATCCTCCTGGGCAATTTAAACCTAATGATCCCAAGAGAACCCATATGTGAATGAATATATTTTGCACCATGCAACGCTTCTAGTATTTCCTCGGTGAATGACATAGGAAAGGGATCAGTCACACATGCAACATTCAGCTCCTTGTAGTCCATGCAAATCCTAATCTATCTATCTTTCGATACTGACCACCATTGGACTTACCCATTATGACTCATCAAGGGCTTGATAATTTCAGACTTCAAATTTTTGTCAATTTCTTCTTTGACCTTTTCACGCAAGTTGGGGTTCATCCTGTAGGGTCTCTTTCTAATTGGGCGTGCACCCTCTTTAAGTTTTATCTTCATCTCCCCTAACGATTCATGCACACCTTTAAGTTCATGGTACCCCTAGGGAATAAGTCCTAGTAATCCCTTAGTAACTCTATGATTTTTGCCACTTCAGAGTCTAACCAATAGTCCCCAATTATGACTTCCTTAGGCTCAACCTTTGATCCAATATTCACCTTCTTTTTCTTCATAGGTTCATGATAGGCACATGTGGTCTTATCTCAGATCTTTATCCCAACACCTCCCGCCTACCCGTTGAATGATTTACATCCATATTTTCTACTTCTTCATCATCCACTAAGTAGACCATTTTTCCTTTTTCTTTCTCAAGGCAAGCACGTTGAAGTAATGTTGCATCGACCTTTGTCTCTTCAACAAGATGCGCTCCTAAGGATCCTTCATCTAATAACTCCTGAAGGAGTTCTTTAGCCTTGGCACTATCTCCCATAGTTAAGTGCTTTATGAATTTCAAGGCTTCTTCCACCGGAGGCTTTGTAGAGAAGAAGTCAAACGTCTGGGTTATTCCTGTAATTAAATCCTGCCAATTTCCAGTCTCTCTATGGAGTTTGGCATATACATACCAAACATATGCACATCCTTAGTAAAGTGGAATAAAACTTGTGCACCCATAGCGAAGGTGGTAAAGCTTCATGCCCTTCTTTCCATGAGTCTCTCACACTTCTGAACGTGGTGCTGAACATGTTGATTACCATAATAAGTACAAATTTGAGTAGGTGCATTGCTCCTGAGGAACCTAGTAGCAAGAGCAATCCTAATTTCATTCCATCCTACAATATTATCCTTGTGGGCCATCCACCAACAGATTGTCCGTCCCACTGGAGTGTATATGCTAGCATA
Source organism: Taxus wallichiana var. yunnanensis (assembly GCA_018340775.1). Taxonomy (NCBI): domain Eukaryota; kingdom Viridiplantae; phylum Streptophyta; class Pinopsida; order Cupressales; family Taxaceae; genus Taxus; species Taxus wallichiana. The sequence continues at coordinate 880,072,495 of CM031238.1, forward strand.
TTTATTCTTTCCAATGGGTCTATCCACTATTCTTCCATGGCATGTAGGAATACCATAGGATCTCCTCCTCCGGTGTAACAAGGTACTAAGTTGTTACCTATTCTCCTGACATAACGTGGTTTTCTACCTCTAGAAATATGCTCTTTACTTCACGCCCTACCAACTCATAGGTGCTATGAGCCCAATTATCACAAGCAACACTTGTAGTATCGCTAATAGACTGTGCATCCTCCCACTAAATTATTCCTTCTTTAGTTGGCTCAAGTATCTCTGGATCTCGGATGGTGCATACATAAATCCTATTCAGATATTCTTCACTCAAGGGCTCAACATAGGGTGCAAATTTGTCATCTGTTAATGGGATAATAAATCTCTCCTCCTTGTTTTCGAAACTAATATAGCCCTTGTTGAACCAAAGATCAACATTATTTGCATAGCACCAAGGACACCCCAATAGAGCTGGGAAGCTATCTAGACTCTGCCAGTGCTAAAACCTCAAAGTCTCTAGTGAACTTGGCCCTTAGTATAGTAATGGATGCGTCCTTCAAAACCCCGATGGGAGTGGCCTTAGTTTGATTAGCCATGAACAATATATTAGAGGATGGCTGCAATGGGGTCTTCCCATTTGTACCCATGCATCTAAGGTAAGAACATTGACTTCCACGCCTGTATCAATCAATATATTACTCAATAGCCAACCATCCACAACAACATTCAAAGTGATTTCCTTGTCATAATCTAGGCTATGAGGGGGAAGATTTGCATGCAGGATATGTCGTCTAGTCTCAATACTTGCGTGTAGAGTGTTTCCTTTAACCAATCCCCTAATAATGGAATGATATTTTCTTGGCACAACATTTTACACACTTCCCTTAAGTCATCTATATCAGTTTGGACCATCTCTGATACTTTCTTTTGCTCCATCTTCTCGTGATTGCTCTTTTAAGTATTGTATCTCACCCTGAAGATTCCTAAGAACTTCCATGGTTTCCTGATAGACCTCCTTTTGATGGGAAGGATCTGGGTACCGTGCATGTAGAACCTCCTCCTTAGTGATGGTAGGATTTTGCTACAATGATTCTCTGGTGCGTGCCACCTCAACACGGGTCATGATATTCACTTGTAATGCCTCGGACTCTACCTCTAACTTAGGCATCCACTGATTTTCAACAACGCGTTGTATCCTAACCATCCCTACGCCTTTATTTTCTTATTTATGTTGTTTACTAAGATTCTCATATAAGTCCGAGCACTCCTCATAGCTATGGTTCTTTCCACAAAAAGAACATGTAATATTTTGAGGACATTCATGCTTGTAGTGGTCAGGAGATCCACATGTATAACATGTTCTGCGAGGAAACTCACTTCTTCCACTACCACGGCCTCATCCTCCAAATCCACCACAGTATCCTCGACCTCTGCCATGACCACCTTCAAAACACCCTTCATTCTGATCATAGCACGCCTAATTGTGATCCCGGTCCTGATGCTCATTCTTTCCCTTAGAGTTATCTGAAACTCCTATCTATCGTACACCAATATCTATAGCATCATGGATCTGACCAATCAGCCAATAGTCTTCCGTGTCATGAGTCGTGGACCTATAGATTTTATAGTAGCTTGAAACGTTCTTCCTTATCGCATGTTGTAATAATGGGAAATGGCTAGCATCATGGTTTAAATGGAATATCTCATAATCCAACAACAACGAGTGTACTGATCTATAAGGACAACTATCCTTTGTGTGACCTTCCACTTCATAATATGTACACCAAATCCCCGTGCACATCTCATGTGCTGAATTTGCTTGATAGTTTCTCCAACTATTTTGCCATAGCTGCAATCTGCTTCTAAAAATGGGCTTACCCCAATATCTATACTTCCAATTACCTTAGCGCGTAAGGCTACTTCAAGTGCTTCGCACGGATCAATGTATGTCTTATGTGATAATGCCCTTCTAAAAGGGGTAATTAGGCCCCCAACGAACCATTGTGCATGCTTTGGCTTGCATGTATATCATAAGAAATCTTAGATAACAACATTTTAAAATGGGCATCATACTCTCTAACACTCTCAGTAGTGCCTTGCTTAATATCCTTGAGTGCACTTATACTCTTCTGCTCAAACTCAGGGATGTGAAACTCTTTAAGGAATGCATCTTTTAAAGTCTGTATAGTCTACGCAAGTTTGATCAGGGTCAAAATTTTTATACCAGTGTGTGTGTGCCCTTGTAATGTAGTAGTAAATTGGCTTGCCCTACGCTTAGAAGTCGTGATTCCTTTTACGCGCCATAGTATTTCACACATATGCACATGTTCAATAAAGATCTTCTATGCCCCTATAGTATGGAAGATGAAGAGACATCTCCATGTAAATATTCTAGGGTTGGTGTAGACCTTGCCCACCTGATCCAAAACCTCATGTGTTTCCCTTGCCTCCGAACCACCGGATCTGCCATAACTAGAGCTACATATGCCTCCTGATCCCACACTGTAGGCCGGAGTCAAACCGTAAGATGTACTTCCCTGTGTCCCAACAATAGAATTGAACTATACCCCGACAGTCTGTGAAGCGTTACCACTTCCAGAAGTTAGTCCAAAAATTGACACGCTTGAGTTCTATGTAGATGATACACCCGAAAAGGTACTCCCATATAACAATGAAGCCGTTTACACTGCCATCATTGTGCCTTTCATAAGACTCGCTCCTACTCTTCCACTGCTTGAATTAACTTGTTGATTGTTTGTTGTACTAGATGCTGGAAAACCAAGTGCAAGGGCAAGGTTTCCAGGTGGATTTAGATGCACGCCATGACCTGTGTCGTCTCTGGCTGCACTTCTATGTGAGGCCGAAGAGGGTTCCCTATCATGTTTTCCCAAATGGGGGAGTTCTTGAGGCTCAGGTTCCACGTCTTTTGTGTGAACTTCAACTCCTTCCCAAACTATCTTTCTCCACAATGCCATTTTCTCTACAACCTCCCGTTGCTTCTCGCCTCCCTCTCACATGCCTCATTATACTTAATATGCCTCTCCTCTCTCTACCTTTATGCCGTTAGGTCTACCATCTTTCACCAAACCTAATCCTACCCTCGTATGCGTTGTGGGGTTTAGTTAGCCATCGGCTTACTCTCCAAATTCAAAGTTACCATCAAGATCTTGATCGCCAGTGGAATGCTTTGTAGGTAAGTTCACCTTAGATATCGTAAAAATTGGAATTCAACTACCTCTGACACGAATAAGTGGAAATTGAGTACTCTAATATATAACTGTCTAAAACACCATGGAACCACGTATCCATAGCTAGAGTCCAAATCAGATCAACATCATAAAGGGCCAGGAATTCTTCCCGTGCCTGACAAGTGTGTGATACCTCCATTCCGCTTTAGATGCATGACACAATTAGCCACTGCATAATTATACTTTGGAAAGATAGCGAAGAAGCTATCATATAAACTATCATACATGTTCTATTCCACCCACACGCGCATGTGTTAAACTCAGATCTAGTGCTAAACCATCATGCATATTCTTCTTCCAGATCGTGTATCCACTCCTCAACACTTGCTAAGGTCAACCGATATGTCTTCATCATGCGAACCATCCTGAAAACAATCAAAAGAGGTCCCGGAAAGGAACCAATCATGCTACTTAGAATTTAGCAATACAAGCCCGCGTGCTGACACATCACTCAACCTAGACTGAGCACTCACCCAAGTGCGCAAAGGTACCAGGCCCCTCTTTAGGGTTATTATTGTAGGATGTTAGCATGATGAAGACTTTAATCATGCAGAGCTATAACTAATATATCTTTCATACAGTGCATATTTAGACCTGGATCTAGAACATAACAGATCTAACAAATAACCATAATGGAATCAAGCATGCAATACTGAATTATAACCATGAGAACACCTTGTTTCAATCCATAATCACCATTATATTAATTACAGTAAATACATATAAGCTTCATTACAATAACAAGTAAACACTCATGTGCATAATGATCTAGCAAGAAGATAATCTCACTATACCCTAGTTCTCACACGTATATCTATGCTCTCTCTCTCTCTCTCTCCATATATATGTTATATCTACTACACAATTTAATACATATTTATAAGGGTGGGGACTTTCCCTTCACCACTTATCTAATCCCAAAATAGGTCGCATGCTATTATTAGCCACGCGCGCACAAAAATAGGATTACATGCAAGAGTGTTAACAATAGATCTCTCTTTGTCAACTATCAGTTCACAATTCTATCTTTAGCCTACATCCATGTAAAGCGCTTCAGTAGCTATCATCCAAAAATAGCCAATGTGTGATGCGCAAGTCTCCAATCGGTTTGAGTGCTCCACACGCTATCTCTAAAAATAGATCCTCATCATGAAAAATGGCTAAGTCTCGAATCTATCTTTGTTTTAGCGTGATCCTCTCCGATGCTTCCGCGCCTTTGAATGCGCTCTGTTCTCCCACACGAACCTTTTGTATTTTATTCACTAAGTGCCAAAGTTTGACTGATCAACATTTGATGGCCTGACGTGTATTATAACATCATGAGTGATGTCCCATGTTTGCAGCCCACTTTGTGTGGGTTACTTGTCTTCTCGTGTGTTTTCATTACTTTGCTTTTCTTGGTAGCTTTTACATTGTTTGCATAACTTATACATTTTTTCTATATGCATGTTTATTCACACTTGTCTTTGGCTAGCCTTCTTGTTCGTGCGTGCCTTGGTTTCTACCAAGCACTTTCCAGGGTACAATTCATGTGATTGGTCCTCTTTTTTGGAGCCACATTATGTTATCAATGACATCGCATGCACCCCCAAATAGAGGGGCATCATTTAGGGGTTACATAATAACATAACGTATTCACAAAGAGTTCGGTTCACTCGAATTTTCCGCCTTGGCATTGTGGATCACATATAGCGAGTGGGTTCGGACATGTCTACGAACCTCGTACACAATGGAGTTTACAGACATGGTGTCCTTAGCATTTTGGGGAAGCAAGCTATAGTGTTGGAGGTTAGAGTGGGTGTGCCTTCCTACATGACTTCAACTAGTGGCATTAGATTCCTAAAAAACTAGGACAATACAAAGATCTCTTCACACACATTTTAGGGAAGCAGTTAAAGGTTGGAGGACACAGAGCATTTCCTCCCTATACTTCTTCTTCCTATGGCATTGATCACCCAAAAACCCCAACAATACATGATATCCTTTTTCACTCTCTTTCTCAACATGGATCAGGTGCACCTGTTCCATTTACACTTTCTCATTTGTGTACTTTATGTTTATATACTTTTACATGCATCTTTACACGTACATACATACATATTTGATGACTTGATCATTTTCTCAGTAGGTCCGATTGTATGAGAAACAAGCAACAAATGGGGAAACAACAACACTTTGAACAACACACTCTATACTAACCACACAGTACACTACACACATCAACATCAACACATGCGTTCTGCCCTAGGTTCACTCTCATCACTTTTTTGTACATTTTCATCTTTAGTTTCCATGCTCCTCCATCTTTTTGTCATTCCATGCTTTTTCTAGTCCTTCTGTGTTTCTACTACACTCTTCATGGACATCAGTACGCATCTCTATCTACTTTATGTTACCGAGCTTTCCGCTCACCAACATAAAGTGGGGGAAAAATGTAGTCAAAAAATCATGCACTTTAGACATTATTTATCCTAGTTTCATACTATTATTTAAAAGGTTATTGAGTGAAGAAAGTACTAATTAACCCCCAGTATTTTGGCCATATTATTTTATTTTATTTCGTCATTACTGACCTTTTACATCCATATGGCAAGTCATTTGTCATCCCACATTATTTTAGCCTCGACTGAGGCACCTAGATTAGTACTGGGGCACCCATCGGTGCCCTAGTCCCACTAGGGGCGCCCGCATCCCTTTTGCACTTTCCCACCATCTTTTGGGCTCTTTCTAGCCGTTTTAGCTTCTTATCTTTTTGGTGGTCAATCATTTTAGGGTTAATTACAAATTTAGACTAAGAGAACCCTATAAATATAAAGTTATGAGACCATAATGAAGGACCTAACATCATTCACTACTATCATTCATCTAGAGTTGCATCCATCTATTACATTGGAGATCACTTGCATCCACATAGCTCCATCACAAGGCACAAGGATAGGACATCTGCATCACACTTCATAGGGGGAGGAATTCTATTATATTCCATGCACACATACTATTACATTTTCTACATTTAGTTATTGCTTGCTATTTCACAAAGTGTGATTGACACAAGAGAACCTAGGGCACATTATGCACACACTCACTAGAACTACATTTGGGTTCAAAATGTAGTGCAACACTTAGTAAGTCCACTATTGTGGCAACTGAGGTCAGTCTGACCCATTCATTTGCATATTTTTTTTTTAGGGTTTTGATACTTCTTTTGGTATTTTGCAAGTCTTTACATCATCTTGGATTATTGGTGACACTCAGTGTAGGACAATGAATCGATGCGATAGACAACGAGGGTTTTAGACCATCTTTCAATCTAGTGAAGATCAGTTTTAGAGCTTTTACACAAACCTAGGTGCCTGTTTATAGACAAGAGCCTAGTACCTTCCTAGTGCTCTGAGTCTAAAGATACTCCAGATCCATCCTTTTCAAAGCTTTTGCGTAGTGGCGTTATTGCTTCCAATTTTTCCACCATCTTTGTGACATAGAACCGCGAGCATCTTCTATTCAACTAAGTTCTTTCCTCTTCTCTCTTGCACATTAGGGTTAGCATTTGATTTTGCATAGTTGCTTGGTCACTTATATACTTATTTACTACATTTATTTAGTTTATTTATAGCTGTTCATATCTTATATTAACTATCCCCACATACTACATATTAGTTAATTTTAGTTCATCATGATTAAAAAGGCCTACAACATGAACTCGGGATCCATGAGATGAGCTCTGCCATCACAAATTACATGCATTTTCTCGAAAGGAATGCTTGGATTTAAGTGATTAAAAAAATCCTTGAAACCTCGATCCCCAACCTTAAGCCAATGAAGGATAACACAGATCTACACACCCTAAGCATTATAGTTTGTAATTTGGATTTTCCTTTTAAGCTCTGCCACCTAGAGTTGCGTAAGGCTTTAGAGAAGGGATTTCCTTCAAGCGTCACCACCTCCTAGCCGAGAGCGGAAGAGGTGGCGGAATATGAGCGACGCCGAATATTGGCCACCTATCGACCATAGATTCTAAGGAGTCTCAGTAGTCCTAGTCATCACATATGTCCACCATTGCATCCATTAGAAAGAAGAGGTGGATGATAATTATGCAGGTGATGTGGTGAGGCATTAAGTTCCACACTTGCTTGATATGAATGAGTGTGGGTCTATGCTCCATTAAGGTCAGTATTAAAAAAATCTAGCCTTTATGACTAAAAGCCCTCTTAGCTTGCAAAGTGATATGAAATCTAATTGGAAGTGGTCAGAAAGGATGAAATCTAACATCACTTCCATAGGTAAGGAATAAATATTGTCGAAATCAAAAAATATTAATTAGATAACATGACCCTATCGAGTCGTTTAAGAACCCGATCTAATCCACCTCAAATATTGGACCGAGTGAACTAGGTTTTAGAGTTGGGCCGACATGAGGCATTTGGGTCATAAAACCCAAATTTATTACGCATGTAAATCCACGCCTCCCTTTTGCTAGTTGTCCATCATAAGGGTAGGTTCCTGCATTTATCCACGGGAAACTCAAACATATTAAAGTAACCACATATGACCCAATAGGCATAAGGGATTTCATTGGCTAACCACCACCAAAGAAAAACCCTTTCTACTACATCATTTGATGCATAGATGTTGATGAAGCCAAAAGGGCAGCTTTCAATATTAAAGAGAGCCCAAATGGCTCTATTGGTGGGGTTTACGCCATGATCCATAAAGAAAGGCCACCATTTAGGGGTGAAAAGGAAATTAAACCCCCATGTCCTCCATCATGATGACTGGTAAAAGCTAGGTTTTCAGGCTAAATGGAATTACAAACCATTGATAAATGAAAACTTGTTACCTTAACTTCTTGTAAACACAAAACATCTAAATTCACAATTTTTGGTGAGCATTGGAAATGATATACTTATGATTGGATTCGGTAATACCCCTCACATTCCATGACATACAATTCATGAGAAACATGGATCAAGGGCCATACTGTCAACATCCAAGCCATCCAAGGCATCAAATTGATTTTTTTAGGAAATGAGCATTATTATGCTTCAAAAAATCTTAACTCAACTTTCCTTCATCCAACATACTCAATGTTATACTCCTCCTTTGTTGACTCCACACGCATGCTATGTTATGTTCGTGAATTTCCATAAGGTGTTGAGAGGGACTTGACGATTTTGGATATGCCTTGTGAGTTGGTTGTCAAGAGCAACCCAGGAAGCTAGAGGTGTTGAGGAGGTCCAGATGGAGTTTGATGGGTCCATGAGAACCATGACCGCTTTGGGCATGCTAGAGAACTTGGGTAAGGATAAAGAGAGTCTTCAAAGACCAGCTCCGAGGTGCGATGTAGACCAAAAGTATGTTCCTTAACAACTAGACTCTTTAGATCCATTGTTACTAGTCACCTTGGCTTGAACTATTTTGTTCTTATTTTCCACCCTCTAATTGTTTATCACCCTTCTTCTTCTGCGGGGCTTAACAGATTCAAGGAGCCACCTTAGACATTGGGAGATTGCGTGATACATAAAATGGGTAATCATTTATGTTGCGATCAGAATCTTGACAACAAAAACATGTGTTAGGAAGGTTGATGTAGAGGACTTGCTGCGAGTAGCGAGTGTCACCCATTTGGATCTCCACAAATTCTTTTAATTCTTGTGAGAGGTCTACTTCAATGAAGAATCATTTCTATGGATGGGAATTGTAAAAGTGTTGTGGTTCCATGCAAACAAAACCACCCAATAAAGGAGGTGATTTGGTGAATAAAATGCATGCATGAAAGCGGAAAACCAGGAAATTCAACCTAAATAGGGACTTTAAGTCTTTGTAAACTCGGACACCACAAAGTCCTTTATCTAAGGGGAGAGAACCAATAAGGAGTTACAAACATACTAGGTAGCTGATTAGTTCAAGATAGCCGGGGCATGCGAAGGGTCGAGAACCGAAAAAGAATAACCCTTTAGTCATGTTTTACACACTCTCAAGCCTAATGCCATGAACAACCAAGTTGAGTTAACCTAGGGCTTGAGCATGTTTTCGAGAGGATATGGCCCACAAATTAACGATAAGAAAGAACTATTCAATCCATTGACACGTAGGATTAAATTTAGAAACAAGTAATACAACATTAGGAGGAGAAACATTACCTCGTGAAAGACCTCTCGGACAAAATTGCGGGTTGTTTCTATAGTAGCACCATTATTCATAGCTCCACTAGCTCTTGCCTTGACATAAATAGTCGGGATCGAAGTGGAGGGGGAATTATATAGGTGAGCCCAGAGGGTGAGAAACCCTAGAACTTAACAAGAAAATTAATATCTACGGTGCCCGAAGAGGTCATGGTATGACATGCGAAGCGATAAACTATAAGAAAGCCGAAGCAAATTGTTTAAAGACACATTTAGAAATAAAATCTTGAAGAGAAGAGTTGTTTTGTTATTTAAATGTGCTTTGAATTTTTTAGGAAGAATGTTATTAAAATTATAATTAAAAAGAACAAAATTGAAGAAATTGAATTATGTATGACTTTAATTTTTATAACAAGTTAAATATGGAAATAAAGTAAAAGATTACATTGAATGGGCTGGAAACAAGAGAAATTGGAAACATCTCAAAGTGGATAAGGAAAATTTACAACTTGTTGTCTCCTCTTTGCAATAAAAGCTTTCTCTCATCCCTCTTAATCAAAAGGATAGCAAGGATGAGCTCCTATGGGTTGATTCTTTTGATGGGGACTATACTGTCAAATCGAGATACTATGTTTTTTTATAGTAATCAAAGTGGTATAAACTGGAGTAAAATTTGGATGCCTGAGTTAACCCCAAAAGTTAATTTATTTATGTGGCTTGTTTAAAAGGAAAGATTCTCACTAATGATAATCTAATTAAAAAGGGTTTCATTATGCCCAACAGATGTTGCATGTGCAAAAAGAGGTCTGAAGACATCAAACATCTTTTCTTGCATTGTGAATATGCTTCAAAGGTTTGGAGTCTTATCTTTGCAAATTTCAATCTACATTGGACCCTTCCTAATACCTTCTTGCAGACATGGGAGAAATGGGATCCACCATATAAACATTGCATGATAAGAAGATTATGGAATTTGGTCCTACCTCATACCATATGGAGATTGTGGAAAACTAGAAATGATATAATTTTTAGGAACAATAGACAAGTATGCAATAAGATCTTTAAGGAAATTGTTATTGTTGTCAAGGATAACATTGAAAGGTTTAGGCCTCCAAAAATAGACCATACCCCAAGGAAGAAGAACATATACTTGTTGCTTGGAAGATTGATACTGGCAATATACATAGGAATGATCAAAATAGCATTGACAGATCAACAGTTCATTGGATTCAGCCACCCACCTTATGGTACAAGTTGAATTTTGATGGAGCTTCCAAAGGAAATCCTGGGGCATCAGGAGGAGGTGGGGTGATCAAAGATCACAAAGGTTGTCTTGTTGCTTTGCATTTGCAGGAAAAATGGGCCACCAAACAAACCACTATTCTGAAGCCCTGACAACATTATGGGGGATAAGGCTTGTAAGGGATTGCAATATTTCCAATATTGTAATTGAAGGAGACTCTTTGAACATAATAAACCTCCTAAATCAAGTTCAACCCCTAGTTGGACTATTAGGGATTTCATTTATGAATCTATTGAGATTTGTAAATCCTTTGCAAACTGCCAAATCATCCATTCCTATCGTGAAGGCAACAAAGTGGCGGATAGTCTTGCTAACTATGGTGTTAGTAATAACATGCAAAATTGGTTTAGTGATGAAATTCTCCCTAGCAAGGTACATAATGACATCATCAAGGATAAATATGATATTCAAAATCATCATTAAGGAGTCCTCCACCGCTTTGAGAGTGATTATCTCCTTTGCATGTAGGGTCATTAATATCACTCACACTTCACACGCTTTTTGGGTATGTAAAGGCATTGTTTTGAAAAGTGGTTTTGGGGAAGAAGCATTGTAGTTGGGAACCAAAGAAATAATAACAACAAAATGGGTGGACCTCCATGTAAAACAGAACCCATTTTGACCCGACTGGAAGGATGATGTGATCTTATGGACTTATTTAGCAAATGGGTGGGGTCTCTAACCTCATTGAAAAAATGCACGTCACGATCATCATTTCTATTCAATTTGCGGATAGGTGGAAACAAAGGACAATTGAATATGGGGATATTTGCATTAAAATCACTTTGAAGAACTTATTCTTTGAGGTCACCTTTGGGAGCTTAGAAGGGGCTAGATTCTTTAGTAAAAGGGTCGACAAGAATAAAGCCAAGAAATTCCTTGCAGACAGAGAAAATCTTGAGTTTGTTATGGCAGGTATAAAAGTGACCTCCATTCTAGAGCCCTTTGACAAAATTGCAAGGATGATTTTTAGGTATGTCACTTTGGAAGGCAGATATGTGACGGTTCCTCTTAAACATTTGGTTTTCCTAAATCATTTTAGAAGGAATTTACATGTTAGCTTTCCGCATTATCTCTTAAACTCCTTGGAACACTCTGTTCTTGAGTTTCAAAACCACACTCGTGCACCCCCTTCACCAAGGCCTCATCCTGCTACTTCATCGACATTGTCTTTCCCATCATCGTTCAATCCTAGCTACCCCTACCCCCTTACCCTGACTCCATTGCCCCACCACCACTTCTGAGCATAGAAAAATCAGAACTAAAAATCCACTTTACCCCATCAATCAACCCTTCCCCTCCCAAAGGGTCCTTCATAGCAGCAAAGAAATTGAATCGACAAAATCTTGCTTCATATTAGCAATCCTACTGATACTTATACTAAGGAAAGGGAGGAAGGAATTCTTAATAGAATTGTTAAGTTGGAAAAGGAAGTTAGAGACCTGAAATAAGAGCTCAAGCATATTGGTAAGAGAGAAGGAAAAAGGAAGATGCATAATGACCTGCTTAAGGATAATGAGCAGACTTTACAAATCTACAAGAAGCTTAATTCTATGGACAATAGACTGGGTAATGCAAAAGGTAGGCATGACTATACCATTTCTATGCTCAAGGCTATTTACAACTTCATGGAGCAACATGTCAAAAGTGTTTGTATACTCAATGACATTCCTGCTACCATCTGGGAGTCGAGATTCAACAAGGGACTTGGTTCTCTCACAACTTGGATAAGAAGGATCCCTCCCATGTCACTACCCTAGCATTATTCACCTCTCTGCAGAAGATAAAGATAAAGATTGATAAAGCAGTGATCAGGGGATCATTTTTGATATCAAAATTTCCCTAAACATCCCTAAATTATGTCAGTGTAGAAGATGACTCGAGAGCTTTCCGTTGACTATTTGAATGTCGAAAACAGAGTCCACATGTGTAAATGGTGTCAGTCAAAGATTGGTCAACAAATGGTCAACGTTGGTCAATGGAAAATGAATGATTTTTAAATCATCTAAAGTCAGTACCATTGCATAGATCTCTCCAACACCTTTTTGATGCATTTTGAATGGACCAAATCCGAGTCCGTATGCAAAAGTTATGATGGTCAAAGTTCGGTCAATTGGTGGTCAACGAGCAGAAGATGCGCCAAGTGGATGAATAATATGGTGACACATGGCATACCAGCAGATCTGCACGTGGATTTGGGCACATGGAATGTGGGTTTATGATTTACCCACATAAAAGGTTTAGAATCTTTTTATAAAAAAAGAAATTAATAAAAAAACCACGTAGGGTTGGTCAAAGCCTTAAAAAGAGGCTAAAGAATATTGATTTCCCACCATATGTGGGATAACCCACGAGAGAAAGGTGGGTAGTTTAAACACATGTATATGTGGGATGGGATTTTATCCCATTTAAAAATATCCACCTAATGTGGGATATTACCCACTTCTAAATGCATCCACCTCACGTGGAATTTGGTAAACCATGATTTAAGGAGGATTATATGGGAATATAATCTCATCTACATGCTACAGTTAGGCTTATAATAGCCTTAGGATAAATAATGTAGCATTATTTTAGGGCCCCATTTGGGTATAAATAGGGGACCCCTTGCATTGTAAAAACACACCGGGACACCGGAAGCTTATTATTTTTAAACTTAATTGTGGGATTTGGGAGATATAGTAATAGGATAATTTTAATATAGTTGTGGGAACTATATTAAAATCCTAAAATTACTATAGGAAAATATTGTTTATTGGCCTATTATTTTTAGGCAATAGTAGATGAAATATTTGTGATTGGGAGTATCACACTACCCAATAGGCCCATTGAGCCACAATATTTTTCACTTGTGACGCCTGGAGTATCGACCGAGTGCCGAAGGACATTATGAAGCGTTGGGAAGGCCAATCGAGTTCCGAAGGAGGTTGTGCATCGGAAAGTGGAGAACGATTCGACTGATCATTAGAAGTTCTTCGAAGGATTGGCATACTACTAGGCAAGTGGAAATTCCATTAGGTTTTATTATAAGAAATAACATTGTACTTACAAAATTTTACTAGTGGAAAGGTTCGATAAGAACCTGGAGACGTAGGCCATTGCCGAACTCTGTAATCAATCAGTGTGTAATTGTCATTACATTCTTGCATTATTTTTAAATTGATTACTTAAAAGGAGCAACTTATCAGCAAATATTTAAAGCCTACAAGGGTTTGAGATCAGGTAGATAAAAACTTGATCATTTTCGGATCAAGTTGGTATCAGAGTTGGTTTAGCTCCATATTTTCTTTCAGTAAATCTGATTAATAGAGTGATTGCTTCAAGTTGGTGCAGTTGGTTTAGTTTGTGTGAACATGGTACATGTGCACCATGGGCAAGATGTCTAAATAGGAAAAGCTCAAGGAAATTGAAGCTTATAATCACCAGATCCAGGAAGAGAACTCTCTCTTGCAATCAATGTATTACTCTTTGGAAGAGGAGAATGCTCGCTTGAAATCGAATTGCAAACCAAGGATGAGCTCTTGGCAAGGTTGCAGTGTGGTGATCAAAATAAGGAAATTCCTTCAAATTCAAATGTAAAGACCATGGCAGATGAGTGCAGTATAAGTTGTTCACCACATGAATCTTCTTCTTCCTCCCATTCGGTTTTAGATTTAGGTAATGAAGTCTTTGGTTTGTTTGAAAAAAATACTAGAGGCATTGGATCCAAATTACTAGATAAAATGAGATTTGATGGAAGAGGCCTTGGTAAAAATGGCCAAGGCATTGTTAACCCAATACAGGTCGAGGATCGTCCTCATTTTGTAGGTTTGGGTTTTCCTAGTGTAGGAATGGATATTGGAGAATGCTCCAAAAATGCTTTGGCATGAGACAAACTTCCAAAGCAAAGAGAATAGCCCACTAGTCATACAAAAATATTATGAGCAGGAAACTTGTGCTTCATCGTCACAGGTAGGATGTGGTAAGAAAAATCAGTGAAGAGGTAATGAGATTCCACCTCCAGTTTCTTACCATAATCATAAGCACAATAAAACTTTTGATCCACTTTTTCAACTTAAGAAGTATGGTTATGATTTTTTAGAAAATGTGGAATGCCTTTCCATGTACTTTTTACAGATTGCATAATCATTATGTGGCCAAATATGGAAGAGAAATACATTGATAAAGAAGTTGATGTCGTTAAATCAAATAGAAGGTAAATCAAAAAGATGAATCTCGTCATGCGAGAGTTGAGAAATGGTGAAAAGAGTTCCTCATCCCAAAAGAAGGAAATTAAGAGGAATTTTTGTGCTCATTGCTAGAGGAATGAGCACTAGGTGACAATTGTTGAAACCGCATCCATCTTGCCATCGAGTAATGGTGATCCATAGATGGAATGGAGGCCTATGCAAAAGGGCAAATGATTTTCCTACTCCACCACCAATTGACAATTCAACCTAGGACCAGGTAATACCTGAAAGTGAAAGTCCTTTAAAATGGGTAAGTCAACAATTTTTCAATTATATATTGCATAATTTAGATTGATGAAAAGTATGCAATATTTGTTTGGAGATAAGTGTTGTATATATTTCCCCACAGGTAAACATAGATAAACGAAGGGAAGTCGGGTTTCGAAGGCGGAACAATGCGGGCGCGAGGGACATGCAACAAGGTCTTGAAACCCAACAAAGAAAAGGATATGTCGGGGGTCTTCAAAACCATGCGACAAAGAAAAAAAGATGTCGTCGGGTCTCCAAAACCCGACGCAAAAGGAATCGGGTCTACAGGGCGGAGAAACATGGTGGAACAACATGTCGGGTGGTCTCAAAAACCCGACATCAAAGAAAATATGTATTCGGGCCTCCAAAACCCGCCAACAAAGGAATATGTCGTCGGGTCTCCAAAACCCGACATCAAAGCAATCGGGTCTCAGCGTCGGGGAAGCACGTCGGAAGAACATGAAAAACAAGCATGTCGAGCACCCCTCCGAGCCCGATGCAAATGCGCGAGGGAATCCTGAATCCGACAGGCGCAAAATCCCGACGCAGGTGTCACAGTTCGCCATTTTTCGAGGTTGTTGGGTTTTACCTACCGCCATGAAGAAATGAGTTAAATGCAGTCTTGGAGGTAGTTGGGGAAGCTCCGAACTTCTCTTCTCCCTCATTTTCTCGTATAAATGGTGGGAGTGGTTCTTTTCAAGTGTTGGGCATTTCTACTTTGCATCCTCCCTTCTCTCCTGCTCGCAAGAGGATTTGTGGAGTTTTCAAGCCTCCCATATGGATTGTAATGCCGTTTTTTGCCTCTTGGCCACTGCAATGTACTGTATCGACCTTTGAGCAATGTATATATGTCTGTGATTGATTCTAAACCCTCTCATGTATTCATTGATGTTATTTTGATCTCTCATTGCATTTTGGTTGCCTGTGCATGGTGTTGTATTGCATCTATGTGGTCTGTGTTTATTTTGCAAAGCAAGTGTTCAACATTCCTCGGTGCATCACCTCCGTAGTTTAGGTTTTATTTTCATGCATTCTCTACCCTGTCTCCTTGGCAAGTTAGATTAGGTTTTGGTAAAACCCTCTGCGTTTTATTCGTGCATCTGAACAGAGGAATAGGAGCCGGCCTTCATCCGGAGAGCTTTTCCGATTTCGCAAGGTCCCACACTTGGGAAAAGCTCCATGTTGTGCAGTCGCACTGAGACTTTCAACCCATCGTGTTGCAGAGTCCCAGGGGTGCTGTGATTTCACACCAATATTTTTGGCATGCCCGGTGGGACCAAGAGGTCATTCCATCAAAATTTGAAGGAGTTTTCATGAAATTTGCACTAAAAATTACAGTTTTTTACAAATTTGAATTTTGCACCTCCTAGCCTGAACTCCGAAATCATTTTTCAAGGGTTTATATTGCTCAAAACAGGTCAAAATTTCAACAGTTGGTAGATCTGAAGGTAATCTTCAAAAGGGTATCTTTAGTTTTTTGATATTTTGACTTTCAAAATTCGGGTATTTAGTGATTTCGGGTTTTGGGGTCCGAGAACATCAAAGCAGCATTTCGGGTTTTGGGGGATGCATTGCATGGTCCTATTCGATAAATCATTTCGGGTTTTGAGGATGTCGGACATGTTCCAAGTTCCGACACATGGCAATTCGGGTTTTGTGAGTTGCATCGCATGACCTGAGTTCCGCCTGTACTTTTCGGGGATCCGCAACCGCACAACAAGGCCCGAATTCCGGATTGAAGATTGTCTCCTCTAGGTCCTTCAAATTTTAAATTATATTTTCAATATTGTCAAGTTTGGTGTGTAACTTGGCAAAATCCAGCCTTTTAGAGGCTTGTTCTCTAACACATCTGGCGACTCCGAAGGGATAGAGTTCAGCGGTGTAGCAGCACAAGTTGCCCAGGCACATGAGAAGAATTCAAACCAGGTCCAATACTCGAAGAGGGGGCTATTTGTCCACTTGCAACTTTCACCAGGTTGGGGAAGGAGAGGAAGAAGATCACAAAGATCGCCATCTCCACCTAACAGGACTTTGTCTACACCTCCACCTGGTAGGCCTTTTCTCGCATCAACCAGGGTTCTTAGGCCAATCATAATGGCACAATTACCACCAAATCCCTTTGTCAATTTCACGGGCAGTAGTCCACTTGCCCTAAATGCTCAGAATCAAATTCCAGTTGCAGCGCTAAAGAATATCCCCTATTTTACAGGAGAAAATCATACTACTCCTATTGATCACATCCAGGATATTGCTAATGTATGTGCAATCCACGAAATAAATGAAATGGATGTTGCAGTCAAGTTGTTGGCTTCATCTTTCAAAGGTAAGGCCTTACAATGGTTTAGGAGCCTAACAACAGGGTCTATTACAATTGGGACCAACTTTTTCAGCTCTTTGCAACCAGTTCGGGGAGAGGGGACAATTTGTCCTTATTAGAACAACTGACAACAATCAAAAGGGCTCCTAACGAACAAATGGCAGATTTCAACTTCAGGTTCCAACGGACATGGGACAGGATCCCAATAAGCGTCAGACCAGCTAACCGCCAAAGAGCATTCCTTTATTTCTTAAAGGCTATAAATTCAAGACATAGCCATGATGATCCGAGTCAATGGGAGGGACAACACTGCCAGGGCCTACGACACAACAATCAGAGCAGAGAACTGTTTGATCCAAGCTGGTAAGCTTGCACCAAGGCCACCAATGCCTCTCTATCCAGAGATGGGAAATCCTACAACCAGTCAAGCACCAGAGTTGAATCCCATTCCAACTCCTAGAAATCAAAGCAATAATGAGGCATCCACATCTTCAAATACTTCAAAGGAATTGCAGGAGGTCATGAAACAACTGCAGAACCTTGGAAATGAGCTAGTGACTATCAAAAGACAGCAAGCTCAAAGTGCTTGGACCATATCATCGAGACTCAAGCACGCATGCAGTGCTAGGCCCTCATACCAACAGAATAGGCCACCACCACCTCAGGCTGCAAACCAAAACCAAGGACAACCTCAAGCTGCCAGGCCATTTCGGCCGTATGATCCAAATACAGCGACATCCTCAAGAGCCTTGGTCCCGACACAAAATAACATGGCACAGGAGTACGACTGGTGTTACCCTTGCAATCTACCTCACAATCAGTCAGCATGTTTTAATGGTGCACTGAATCAGGCCTTGATGGTGCAAACCATTGGTGTTCCTCAAGAACCAAGCCAGAAGAGAATCAAGAACAAGGAAATGCAACAAGAAGCACCTCCGATAGAAACCACATTGGCAAATGGCGAGACGGAAGACTTCGTGGAGTTAACCAACAGCCTTTTCAAAGGCATGGCTCCAACACACGGTCAAAGAAGAGAAACATAGAAGAGGGACAACCATCCAATCCAGTTGTTTCTCAACTCTTACACAACAAGGGGTTAGTAGACCAAACGCAGCTCCGAATGTGCAAAATCAGCCTAAGGTACCTATTGTAGCAACACATACACCTTTTCAAGCTCCAGAAAAGTTTGCACCAAGTAAGGGACAACAAAAGGACAATTTATTCCCCTTGACATCATCGATCAAATGAAGAAGACACATGTGAACATTTCCATGTGGGAATCACTTGCGATCCCGGACAACGAGATTTATTACAAGCTGATATGGCTAACGGTCTACCAAAAATGTATCAAGCCAGGGACATGAGAAAGTTCTCACTAATGCGGTCTGACATGATGGGGGCCGAGACAAGAAAAAAAATTTGAAGCCTCCACCATTCTATGGTTCATTGATTATTGGAAACCACTTGGTACACAACTGCATGATAGACTCAGGAGCAAGTAGTTCAGTGATGCCGAAGCAAATAGCGGATCAACTGGGTCTGAAGTACGAGCCAATGCTGAAAGGAGTAGTGTAACTAGATGGAATGGTAGTGGGAACAGTTGGGGTCATCAAAGGGTTAAGCCTAACACTACATTCATGTCCTAATGTTACAATCTTGCAAGATGTGTCTGTAATTGACCTCCTGCCACTCTTCGCGTTGTGTTTATCAAGGGACTTCACTGCAAAGATTGGTGGATATTTATCTGCAGATTGGTCGCACATGATTTTCAAGACAAGGTATGGAGCTAAAGCAACAATCAGATCAGAATCAATTGCCAATTTCCATATTGAGCCTCATGTACCAACCCCTATCAATGCAAATTGTTCACTTTTGATCGGGAGGAGTGTTCAAATGACCTAGAAACAGGTACTAAGGTCGAGGGAATTCCTGATTTAACTTTGGATGAATGGGCAAACAAAAGTCATGAATTTGACCCATATAAGGAAATTGAAGAATCTGAATTGGGTGTGTATTGTGTACACGAAGAAAATTCACCCATTCCTGACATCATTCAGCCTGAACAAAAGGATGAAAACAAAGTTTGGAAATTATTTTTTGATGGTTCGAGAAGCAAACAAGGTGCTGGAGGTGGTGCAATGTTGATTTCACCACAAGACATCAAATATTTTTCAGCTTTTCGTTTCCAGTTTTCCTGTTCAAACAACACGGCTGAATACGAGGCATTGATTCATGGACTTCATTGGGCTAGGAAAAAGGGCATAAAGAACTTGCAGGTGTTTGGAGATAGTGAGCTAATCGTCAACCAAGTCAGGGGACAACATGCTACAAGAACGACTTCTTTGAGGAGCTACAAGAATAGGGTATGGGACTTCATTGAGGATTTGAAGCTTTGAACATTGTATCCATACCCGGAAGAAAAATGAAGCATGAGATAGGCTCGCAGGCGATTGGAGCAACATTTGATGTGGTTGACAACATCGAAGGAAAAAACACAACCACATATCCATGTGATATGAGGCCAGCGATTCAGATAATAACACAAGTTGGTAGGTGTTTGAGAATGATCAACAGATCGTCAATTTCTTACAAAAGAAGCTGAATTCTCAGCTAGAAATCGGAGATAGACTAGAGCAACAATAGTATGGGGATCAAGTAGTGCAGCTATGAGACAAACAAGCTTCCTAAGGGTTTAGTAACATTGGAGTCTATCTTGAACCCTAACGACCAGTTTCGTTTGGAAAAGGCTAACATACAGGTCAAGAAAAAGAAGATTGAGAGCCAATTTTGGTTGGGAAGGCAAAACACTTCAAATTGGTAAAGTGGCCACTTTGAGCAAGAAAATCAGATTTCACGACTGATGTCTTTGCTTGGAGCTATGAAGACTTAAGAGGATTCGATCCAAATTTGGCACAACATACCATAGAATTGGATCCAGGATGCTAAGCCCATCGACGAAGCGAGACCGTCAACCCTCACATTGAGCCTCTAATGAACTAAGAGCTTAACAAGCTAATAGAGGCAAGCATTATATTCCGATCAAGCACTCAAGTTTGGGTTGCGAACTTGGTTCGGTCGGGAAGAAGATCGGAGAAATTAGGTTATGTGTGGACTTCCAAGAGACCTCAACAGGGGAATCTCTCAAGGATCATTACCCACTTCCTTGAATGGAACAAATATTGCAAGTAGTATCCGGTTCGAGAGATTCTCTCTCTAGATGGCTACTTAGGGTATAATCGGGTGATGGTGAAAGAAGATGACCGAATTCAAGACGGATTTCACCACCAAATGGGGGACATATGCCTACAAGAAAATGCCATTTGGGTATCAAATCTTGGAGCCACCTTCCAAAGGGCAATGGATATGGCATTTAAGGGGTTGATCAACAAAATGGTTCTAATATATCTCGACGACATCACTGTATTCTCAAAAAATGCAGTGGATCACCTCTTTCATTTGAGGCAAGTATTTCAGAGATGTAGAAGATTTGGGGTATCATTGAATCCCAAAAAATGCATATTTTTGGCTCACGAGGGAAAACTCCTAGGCCATATTGTTTCAAAGGAGGGGTTGACGATTGACCCAGAAAGAGTTGAAGCAATTCAAGCATTGCCATTGCCAAGTCACAAGAAGGCTCTTCAAAGCTTCTTAGGAAGGATCAATTTCGTCCGCAGGTTTGTTCCAAACTTTGCAGCTCTCGTAAAGCCAATAACGCTGATGTTAAAGAAGAGCATGGCATTTAAGTGGACATCTGAAGGCAAGGCAAGTTTTGAGGCAATAAAAGAGGCTATATCTCAAGCCCCACTCTCGTCAATCCAAAATTCTCTAAGGACTTCGTGCTTTATATGCCTTCGGTGGTGGAGACACAATTTACGCAATCTGGTCCAACAAAACAAAGGAGGATTAGAACAACCATTGCTTTCTTGATCGAAGGCTTGGAGGAATATGAAACAAGGTACTCTTTCATTGAAAAGCATGTCCTGGCGTGTCAGGAGTTTAAAGAAATTCAAGCACCTAGTCTCAAACAACAAGATCCAATTGATGGTCTCCCATGCGGGAGTCAAGGACTTCCTTCTAAACAAGGATCTGAATGAGAAGCGTGCAGGATGGATCACTCGTGTCATGGAATATGACATCGAGATCAAGGTCACAAAACTAGTACGTGGAAAGGGACTATGTGAGCAGCTAGCCTTGAGTCAACAAGTTGAAGTAGGTGACGAAAAGGAGACTACCTTGGTACTACAGGATGGTCAAGAACATGAAAATGATGATGTGCCTACTCCTTGTTGGACTCAGAATATGATACACTTCCTACAGATAGGCCTATGCCCTCCAGAAATGAGCAAAGCAAAGAGGAGATACTTTAGATTACAAGCCATCCCATATGTGCTTGTTGATGGCGTTTTGTTCGGAAAGACATCAATGGAGTTCTATTGAGGTGCATTGGGATAGGTCAAATTGAGAGGGTGTTACGAGATTTTCACGATGAAGATTCTGGTGGACATTTTGCCCCACGAGTAATAGCTCTCAAGATAATGAAGGTAGGGTATTATTGGCCCACGGTGTTCAATGACTGCTATACATGGATAAGAAAGTGTAAGAAATGTGCACTCTTCACAGGGAAAGAAAAACTAGCAGCACTTCCATTGCACCCAATCTTGGTTGACCAACCATTTACTGCAATGGGGATTGGATTTCATCGGGGTCATCAACCCAAACTCAAGCCAAGGCCACAAGTGGATTCTCACGGCAATGACTATTTCACCAAGTGGACTGAAGCAGTAGCGCTCAAAGAGGCAAACGAGTCTAATATACTAGAGTTTTATGAAGGAATAGTGACCAGGTTTGGTGTGCCGGCCACTATCATATCAGATAATGCATTGGCATTCATAGGTTCCAGGATTACAGAATGGGCTATCAAGAATGGAATCTATTTGAGCACCTCTTCAAATTATTACCCATAGGGTAATGGACAGGCAGAGTCCACGAACAAAAATTTGCTAAGAATCATCAGGAGGACTCTGGATGAAAATCAAAGAACATGGCATACCAAGCTAAAATCAGCATTATGGGCTGATAGAATAACACCAAAGAGGTCTCACAGAATTCCCTTACAAGTTGGTCTATGGAAAAGAGCGTGTGCCTATATCATTAGAACCCCCTGCATTGGAGTTCATGAAGCGATTGGAGTTGGTGAGTTCGAACTAATAGAGGCTAGGTATGCGAGTTGATGGAATTTGAAGAAATTAGAGAACATGCGGTTCAAACGATTGAGAAAGATCGGGCCTTAGTGAAAAGATGGTTTGATAAGAAAGCAAGAGCAAGGACCTTCTGGAAGGGGACCTAGTTACGAAATGGGATGTAGATCGGGAAAAACCGGAAAGCATTCCAAGTTTGATGCCATTTGGAGTGGCCCCTATATGGTCATGGGAATGTAAGAATAGCAATGCCTTCCAACTATCTACATTGGGCGGAGAAGGACTTCGATTCCGGTCAACGAAACTATCTTAAACATTGCTTCAAGAAGAAAAAGTTCTACCCTTGTAAATATTAGCCTAGATTTCAATTCCTCTAAGTGCGGATGCACATTGTCTTGTTGTAGTTAGGTTTTAGTTTCCCTAAGTGCTTTGGCATAGGTTTCGTTGCTCCTGGGTTGGTTTTCTACAGTGCAGCGTGTTCTCGGAGAAGGAGTTTAGGTATCAGATCGGTTTCAGGCTATTGCTTATGACTCCGTGCCCAATGGATCGCTAAAGGCCATTGATCTTCTACTCTAGCGGGCGGTAACCCCGTGAGTCACCAAATTGTTGTATATATTTCCCCACAGGTAAACATAGATAAACGAAGGGAAGTCGGAGGTTTCGAAGGCGGAACAACGCGGCGCGGGGACATGCAAGGTCTTCAAAACCCGACAAAGAAAGGATATGTCGGGTCTTGAAAACCCGACAAAGAAAGAAAAGATGTCGTCGGGTCTCCAAAACCCGGCCGCAAAGGAATCGGGTCTACGGGCGGAGAAACATGGTGGAACAACATGTCGGGTGTCTCAAAACTCGACATCAAAAAAATATGTATTCGGGCCTCCAAAACCCGCCAAAAAGGAATATGTCGTCGGGTCTCCAAAGCGACATCAAAGCAATCGGGTATCCGCGTGGGGAAACACGTCGGAAGAACATGAAAAACAAGCATGTCGAGCACCCTTCCGAGTCCGTCTGCAAATGCGCGAGGAATCCCGAATCCGACAAGCAAAATCCGACGCAGTGTCGAGTTTGCCATTTTTCGAGGTTGTTGGGTTCTACCTACCACCATGAAGAGATGTGTTAAACGCTTTTTTAGTTGGGGAAGCTCCGAATTCTTCTCTTCTCCCTCATTTTTCTTGTATAAATGTCCTAGGAGTGGTTCTTTTCGATGTTGGGCATTCCTACTTTGCATCCTCCCTTCTCTCCCCTGCTCATGAAGAGGATTTGTGGAGTTTCAAGCCTCCCATATGGATTGTAATGCCGTTTTTTGCCTCTTGGCCACTACAATATCTTGTATCGATCGACTTTGAGCAATGTATATATATGCATGATTGATTCTAAACCCTCTCGTGTATTCATTCTTTGTTATTTTGATCTCTCATTGCATTTTGGTTGCACATACATGCATGGTGTTGTATTGCATCTATGTGGTCTGTGTTTATTTTTGCAAAGCAAGTGTTCAACATTCCTCGGTGCATCACCTCCGTAGTTTAGGTTTTATTTTCATGCATTCTCTACCCTGTCTCCTTGGCAAGTTAGATTAGGTTTTTGTTAAAACCCTCTGCAAATTTATTCGTGCATCGAACAGAGGAATAGAGCTAATTCATCCCGAGAGCTTTTCCGATTTTGCAAGGTCCCACACTTGGAAAAGCTCCATGTTAGTAATCGCCCAGACTTTCAACCCATCGTGTTGCAGAGTCCCGAAGTGCCGTGATTTCACACCAACAATAAGATTTTGTGAGAAAATGTTGAGAGAAAGGTTTACCATACTCAGTGGATTTTCTTACTTAGAAATTTTGATTAATACTCCAAACATATATCCTAATCAGCTTGTGAGTACTTGTTACAACTTGGATACATGATTTAAATCATATTAAGCTTGGAGATTGGTCAACCATATGTGCAGACAATGGAGATCTCAAAGTGTCATCTCAAAACTTCATTCTGTGTAGAGGCATTGTGACCATACAACAAAATGGTTCTTTGAACATTATTGGCATTGACGTCGGGTCGGAACTTTGTTATGTGAAGAGGCCATCATGGGCATCTAGCAGAATGGTACATGATATTAGTTTTTCAACAAAATAAGCTCTCAAAGGATCAACTCGTAATTTCATTATGTGTAGAGGCATTGTGACCGTGCAAAAAATGGTAGTGAACATTGTTGGCATCCGAAAACAAGTCGAAACTTCATTATGTGTAGAGGCATTGTGACCATGCAAGAAGAGTGGTACCTAGTCATCATCAACAAGAGGCTTTGTACTGCAGAGGCAAAGAACTGACCATGCAAATGGGGTTGGAGTCACCATTTTGAGCTCATGAGAAATCAACTCGGATCGTCATTCATGTAGAGGCATTATGACCGTGCAATAGAATGGTAGTTGATCATTGGACTTAGCATCATGCATTGTAGGATCAAGGTATTGAAATAGGCTTAGTATTGTACATTGGAGGCATTGAAGTCGAAAGAAATGTGACATCGTCACAACTTCATTCTGTAGAGTCTCTTCCACCTGTAGCAGGATAGTACCTAACAAGTCATTGTCCATCATTGACATTAGATCAATCATATCTCTAAGTAACATGGAGTTCCTTCAAACTAGTTTGGATTCTACGAAATAAACCGAGAGTTGGGAACTATGTTATAGATTCAAAGAAGATCCTTATTGTCAGATATCTGGAAGCACCACACCACGCGAGAGGCATGGAGGTCTTCTTTGGATATCAAAGTGGCGCAACAGAAGCATCATGGGCCCATAACCCACATGTCTAGGATCATAATAAAGTTTTGATAAGGTTAAAGGAAAATACCAAAGGTTATACTACAACAAGATTTCCGAGGTGGCAACATAGTTTCCAAGATTCAGGAAATGATGACAAAATGTTCCAATATAAGCTTTTTGGGACAAAAGCCTTTCCTATTGGGGAGGTGTGATCAGGGGATAATGTTTGATATCAAAATCTCCCTAAACATCCCTAAATTGTTTCAGTGCAGAAGATGACTCTGAGAGCTTTCCGACGACTATTTAAACGTCAAAAACGGAGTCCACATGTGCAAATGGTGTTTAGTCAAAGATTGGTCAACAATTGGTCAACAAAAAAATGAATGATTTTTAAATCATCTAAATTCAAGCACCATTGTGTAGAGCTCACCAACACCTTTCCGACGCATTTTGAACGGACCAAATCCAAGTCCGTATGGAAAAGTTATGACCACTCAAAGTTCGGTTAATTGGTGGTCAAGGAGCGAGAGGCGCGCTTAAGTGGACGAATAATATGGTGACACGTGGTATACCAAAAGAGCTGCATGTGGATTTGGGCACATAGAATGTGGGTTTATGATTTACCCATGTAAAAAGGTTTAGAATATTTTTATAAAAATAAATTAATTAAAAAAACCACGTAGGGTTGGTTAAAGCCTTAAAAAAGCTAAAGAATATTGATTTCCCACCATATGTGGGATAACCCACGTGAGAGAAAGGTGGGCAGTTTAAACCCACGTATATGTGGGATGGTATTTTATCCCATTTAACAAATATCCACCTAATGTGGGATATTACCCACTTCTAAATGCATCCACCTCACGTGGAATTTGGTAAAACATGATTTAAGGAGGATTATATGGGAATATAATCTCATCTACATGCTACGGTTAGGCTT
Organism: Taxus wallichiana var. yunnanensis; assembly: GCA_018340775.1. Lineage (NCBI taxonomy): Eukaryota > Viridiplantae > Streptophyta > Pinopsida > Cupressales > Taxaceae > Taxus > Taxus wallichiana. The sequence goes on from CM031238.1 coordinate 880,098,845, forward strand.
ATAAAAGCCTTAGGATAAATAATGTAGCATTATTTTAGGGCCCCATTTGGGTATAAATAGGGGACCCCTTGCATTGTAAAAACACACCGGACACCGAAGCTTATTATTTTTAAGCTTAATTGTGGGATTTGGGAGATATAGTAATAGGATAATTTTAATATAGTTGTGGGAACTATATTAAAATCCTAAAATTACTATAGGAAAATATTGTTTATTGGCTTATTTATTTTTTGAGAAATAGTAGATGAAATATTTGTGATTAGGAGTCTCACACTACCCAATAAGCCCATTGAGCCACAATATTTTTCACTTATGACACTTGGATTATCGACCGGTGTGTTGTAGGGCCGCCAAGCATTGGGAAGGCTGATCGAGTTCGAAGGAGGTTGTACACCTAGAAGGTGGAGAAAAATTTGAATGATCATCAAAAGTTCTTCAAAGGAATGACGTCTTACTAGGCGAGTGGAAATTCCATTAGGTTTTTATTGTAAGAAATAACATTGTACTTACAAAATTTTACGTGGAAAGGTTCGATAAGAACACGGAGAGACGTAGGCCATTCTTGAACTCCATAATAAATCAATGCGTAATTGTAATTACATTCTTGCATTATTTTAAAATTGATTACTTAAAAGGAGCAACTTATTGTCAAATATTTAAAGCCTACAAGGGTCCGAGATCAGGTAGATGAAAACTTGATCATTTTCGGATCAAACAATCAAGTAAAGAGGACTGTTCTTTCTTCTAGATTTCTATTTTGATGTTGTAAGGATGTTGTTTTCATGTTGCTTATTTGACACTTTTTGTTCCCTCTTTATAGTTTTCATTTTAACTATAGTTGGTCCTCATGTATATATTTGGATTCTAATCCATTTTTATGCTTTTACTACACTATCTGGCTATTGAGCCTTCTTGTAATAGGGTATAGTCCCTTCAAAACTATGGACTGCTTTTTGCTGCTCTATCTGGCTTGTGAGTATTTTTGTAATAGGGTATAGTCCCTTCAAAACTATTTACCCCTAATAAAAAATTTTATAACGAATACTACAAAAGTTGTAGAGAATCTTGAGAAAGAGTTGAGAGACATGGGTTTTATCCCAAGAATGCACATAAGGTTGAATTATAATGACTTTTATTATTTCTTCAAGAATAATGTGGAACTAAATAATGATGAAGATGAATTCGATGAATAAAAGGCACATATACGCGAGAAGATTAGAAGTTCATACTCACAAATATTTTTAGGTAAAATAAAATTTATTCCCATGCCATGAGTTAATAATGGATATATGTCATTACTATGAAGAAAGAGATGGGAAATTATGTGCATTGGGCAAGAAGATAGTTGCAAATATCTATAGTTTTGATATGTACTAAGTGTTGATATTACTAAACCCAACCTTTAATTTCAACAAAGAATAGGTAGATGCCTAGAATTTTAGGTATAAAATTAATAATATATTGAGAAGTTGGTTTGGGAATAAAAATGTATGCACTGATAAAAATCATGACATATCATATTTAGTGCATCTATTCAAAATACCAATAATAGACACCATGGTTTCATTGATTCGATTTTGGAAGGAGTAGGTCTTATCATATGGACATGCCTTGTGTGTCATTGCTAAATAATATGTTGGAAGATGGAATCCCTATGAAGTGGGGTGAGATGATATCTATATACACCATATTTTTTTACACTTGCTAACCATTTATTTTGTGCAGGGGTTGTTGATGCATTCTCCTCTTGAGCGGGTGCCTTAAGGGGCTGTCGGGATTGGGGTATGATCAAACTTAGTCATGTGGGCTAGACCAAAACATTTGAGAGATGTCATTATTATCCTTAGTCACCCTATACTTGCCTCATTTCTTCCCTTTGTTCACACATTGCACTCATTATGCTTACTTGTCCCATTATGTTCACTTGTTTCCTTTTATTACATGTTATTTTCCTTGTTTTTGGTCACTTTGGACTTTAATCATTCATCCCCATTGATCTTATGGCCTCCACTCTTCATATTTTTAGCTTATGACCTTAGGGTTTCCCCTAAGGCCGACACCATCATCCATGGGTGATGGCCCCTATTTTGTTTTTCCATGGCCGACGCGATGACATTGGGTATATATACCTCTATGATTGTAGATCAAGAATTTCCACGCTTGTTACCTGTCCAAGTTAATGCACCAAACTAAACACAAAAGTCCTGAAAAACTCAAATGAAATTGATACCTGATAGTTAAGATGGGATCCAAAGACATAGATGGGAGGAAAGCCAATGTAGACAAGATGGGCGCACACGAGCAATCCTACAAAGTAGATCTGAGAAACCTGCGATGTACAAATCCTTGGCAGAAAAAGACAATGTTAAAAGATATTTGGGTGGACTACCTGAAAAGCGGGTCCGGAAGCGATGAGCTTCCTCGGCGATGTCAGTCCACGTTTTCAATTAAGGAAAGAAGCATACATGATAAAAGATGTAGGTAAATGTTTAGATTTTCCGATTAAAAATAAAAGACAGAATGTAAACAACAGACAAAATATAAACGAACACAAGAAACTGTGAAAACAATGCTAGACTTATGTTACCTGTACTTGCACCTGTCTGCAGGTTGATCGGTGTCGACCAGATTGTAATCGGCGTCGATTTCTTTAAGTAAGGCGATTAGGGTAAATTGGTGTCGACTGGAATGGGTCAGCATCGACCGGAGGCAAGTTGCAGAAAGCTTGATGGATGATTGATGAGGACTGGATCGTGAACACCTGCAGGAGCTGCAAGAGATGCGGATAGAGTTTCACCTTAGCTAGATGTAGGAACAGAGTCACCGAGAGGTCGATGAATCCTCACGATGTCGATGTTGTGAGGGAAGAGTAACAGTACACCTCTCAGGGATTGATTTAGATAGAATTCTCTCTTCTTCCAATTGATGATTCGAAGGCTCAAGGCTTAAGCTTTATGTCTCTCTTACTATCTAACCAGAACTAAATTCTGGCCTGTATTTATAATCGGCCGACCGAGGTACAATTGGTGCCGTTTTGAAAAATCGGCGTCGACCGAGTACCAGTCGGCGCCGATCAGGGAACAGATTCCCAAAATGGCCAAAAAGGATGAATTGGAAAGATAAGAGTATTATCCTTCCGACTCAAATACGGGAAATATCCCACTTGCATGGTTTGGGGAGAGGAGAAATAGGGGGATAGATGGATAGAATTGATATGGGAGGTTAGGAATTGATATGGGGTAGATAAGTGGTTAAGATACATGTAAAAAGTATAATTAAATAGTTAATATTTAATTATCCATGGGTAAAATACAATGGGGTATAATAAACTTAGGATAGATGTTTAATTAGATATTTAATTAATACCCTAAAGGAAAAGTGGTGATATAAAGGTGCCCTAGGTTACCCGAGAAGGTAAACGAATGCGGGGACACTAAATTGGGTAACCAATTTTAGGTGTCTACATTTTGCCCCTTTTTGTCGAGTAACTTGTGATAAGCAAAGTTGCAAGACAAAAACAAGGAGTTGGAAGAAAGGAAGAAAAGTGATGATGTGATCCCCCTCAAACTAGGGATGGGATGAATCTCAAAAGACCAACCGATCCCGAGTTTGAAAAAGGTAGATGAGAATGAAGGATGCCCCAGCTAGATATCTGGAGTAGATCTGACCATTGATGATGCATGAAAACAACAATAAAAAAGGCAGCAACCTAAGGAACTCACATTGGTAGGGCAGACTAGACGGTCTTCGTATGAGATGACGTTAGTGGCTACAGACCCGTGAGTGGAAGGAGGACTACAAAATAGTAGCAACCAAAGAGTGACACATTGGTAGGGACAACTAGATGGTCTACGAATGAGACGACATTAGTGCCTACAGACCCGCTATCTTTAGGCTGCCACAAATGCGAGTGACCCATGTACAGGGAAAAACTCGAAATGGGTGATAACATCAAAATATGTGCCAAAAGGCAACACTAAGGTCATAATAATGATCAGATAAACAAGCCAAGCATCAACGCTTTGGCAAAAAAAAGATGAAGAGACATTCTCGTTGGAAGAATATGATGTGAAAAGACAAGAATGTAACCAATCGGCGTCGGCCTCCGGCCTCAATAAGAAAAATCGACGTTGACTAAACCAATCGGCATACGAATCGACCGCATCGAAACCCTATAAATATGGGAAAGGAAAATGTTAACGATTTATTTACACTGCGATGATTGATTTAGAAAGAGTCAAAAATTGAATTTGAGCAACATGGAAGCCTCCTGGGAGTAGTCAGAAGTGGAAGAGGACACGACCTGGGGTAAGTGGATCTACTTTAGCTTCGTGTATGTGTTTATCACTCAATAGCATACTAGGATGCTAGATTTTAGGAAAAGTGGGGATAAGTGGGAGGCCAGTGTTTTGGACACTCAGCCTCTCAATCAGCGTCGATTGACAAAATCAGCACCGATTAGGTTCAATCGGCGTGATTGGGTTTCGATCGATGTTGACTAGATTAGATCGATGTCGATTGGAACTCAATCGGTGCCGATTGGATAGATGAGACTTAGAAAGTAGAGAAATGTGCTTTTGATGTTTCGATTTGAATAAATGAGAAGCTAACACCATTTTTGACGTTGTGGATGCAGGCACGAGAGGCTTTACACATGCGGGATGCTATTCCCGAGCTTCTAGAGACTATTCTTCCTGATGTGACAGATGATGATTGGCATCACCTGGAGCTAGCCGGCTCGGGGCTTCCGTTACTACCGATGGGTGCTCGAGATGTGGAGTTGATGCGAGCCTTGATACGATGATGGGACAATAGGACATGCACGTTCTAGTTCAGGACGGTGAGATGACCATCACCCACGAGGATATCTATAGGATCCTCAGCTGCCGATTACAGGGGACCCGATAGAGACCACTCCACGAGAGCAGCAGCAGAGGGCCCTGGGATGATTATATGGAGATAGGAGATGATTCAGAGATAGTGTCCGAGGGTGGTGAGGATAGCCTCACATTATAGATAGGATGATGCCAGGAGTAGATGGATAGCATTGATTCAGATGGCGATCTCCTACTTTTCTCTACCAGATTCAGGAGGCGGGAGATTTCCACTGCTTTTACTGGACTATGTCTGTGACATCCTGGAGTTTAGGTAGGTGTTCGCATTTGCAGATGCCTTAGTAGCATAGATATATCATGAGCTGTGGATGTACACCACAGGCAGACAGACAGGTATTGATGTCAGCTTTGTGCTCCATTGCTGGGCATATGAGCATATAGCAGTGATCAGGCCATCAGGGCTTCCATGGATGCCAGGAGTAGAGGGGGCCCTCGAGTATGGATTCGACGATGGCGGGAAGACATGGCCCCAGGAGATATAGGGAGATCTACAGAGTGGTATACAGAGCGATTCAAGACTCTGACACTAGAGCAGGTTATATGGAGACCATACCGGTCTACCCGACATGGGCGATCAGGATGCTCACCTGGTGGAGCTAAGATGGAGCAGGGTGGTCAGGGGCCGCAGCTAGAGATTTTAGAGTGAGTCCCGTTTATACGGGTGATGAGGTAGTTTGGTTTGGTACAGATGGTCCCGACCACATATGTGCCATATAGGCGGGACAACAGAGAGACCAACCTACGATTTTGATCCCGGCAGATCCATTGAGGGAGGCCCCACCTCCCACAGATAGTGATGACGACATAGGAGTGGATGATGGCTATAGGGCATGGTACCCCACAGAGCTACCACGACACCTCCCAGCATCCGTAGATGCAGATGAGGATGACATAGCTACAATGCTAGAGAGACTGGAGGGAGAGCATGTTGCCTTGACACATACACACCAGGCTTCCCTCGAGGAGATTAGGGCTTTGACGGAGGAGAGGGATGCATTGATACTAGAGAGAGATACCACTCATCAGGAGTGGGATACAACGATATAGTAGAGAGATCGCTATCATAGACATAGAGAGGCCCTCAGGGCCAAATACGGTGATACAGGCACCACCTCAGAGTTAGGGGCACAGGGTGCGGTAGCAGGAGGGCCACCACCTGCAGCAACAACGCCATTACGAGCACCCGGCATGGTGAGTCTGAGCACTTATCAGGCTCTCCTTGCTGAGGTGAGATACTATGAGGATGCCCTAACACAACATGCCCCCAATGTGCCTCGTTATGGGGTGAGGAGGAGATTAGCGATAATCATGCGGCTAGTGGTGCATCGAAGGGTGCGAGCACCAAGAGAGATCAAGATGGCGGCAGGGCCACAACAGTAGGCATCTCTAGCTCTGTAGGAGATGGCCAGGAGAGACAACCTAGACCAGAGGAGGGTGGAGGAGATAGTGTTTTCCACCGTTTGACTTCACGATTTAGATGTGCTATTTTTGTATCGATATACTGATGTAGCCTCGATTTGAAGGCATTTTGATGTATGATATAGATGGCTTGATTGGAAGCCATTCACTCTTTTGTACAGACATATATGTATATATATATTTTTATCCTTTTGTGTTATGTGATTGGACTCTTGTATTTGGATTTTGATAGATAGATGTTATGGATAGAGATAGATGTTATAGATGTGATTTGATTGATTTGTCATGGTTGATTAAATAAACATGTTTAAGATGTTAATTTAATTAAATGAGATAGATAGATGGATTCACATGTGTTTTTAATACATGCTTTTTGATGATATTTAGATGAGATTGATGAGATGAGCATAGATGATAGACTTTGACTGAGTAAATTAACATGTTAAATGTCAACTTAACTAGATGAACAACAAATAAACATGGGAAATGTCTATTTAGAATAAAGAAAGAGATGCAATGTGCTTAAAAAGGCACTACACCTAGATAGAAAAAGAATGATAAGTTAGACTCCTCACTGACCATAAATAGAGCCCTCGATGGAAAACCAAAAATGATGCACACAAGGCCATAGATGAGGTTAAAATAAACTGACACTAGTTAGTCACAAACCAGATCTAGGAGGTAGATAAGGACGAGAGATAAGTATACATCTTGTCAGAACACATGAAGGATTAAATACGTGCCCATGTGGGGAAAACAAGATCTCCATATGATCGAAAAGGTCTTATATCACAGCTTCATGATGTTTTTCTTTTGATAAAAAGTAAACTGATTGATGCGAGAAGTTTGCTAGATATAGAAAGACTGATCGATATGGGAAGTCTTTCAGAGATGCTTAAAAGTGAATACACTGGCCAATAGAGGAAATTTTGTTACTACAAAAGGCTGATCGATGTGAGAAGCCTGAAAATGCCATGAAATAAACAACCATCCTTCAAGGGAGAGGTCTGTATTTTGATTTTGATGGTAGCCATCCTTCGAGGGAATGGTCTACACTTTTTGATTTATTTGATAAGGCATGGATAGCTGTCCTTCGAGGGATCAGTCTATCTTTTGGGACTAGGATAGCATCTCTCTTTTTTTTTTTTTGAGCTTTGGAAGAAGTTGAGTTTAGACCAGATGGATCAGATAGAGGGGAAGAAAACATATATAAGCACGTACTCATGCCCCTAAGTAGATTTAATCAAGATGAATACCTATGGTAGATGAAGTAGTGATTAAGGTATTCTTACCATAAGAAGGAACAATCCATAAGGAAAATGCCATGAGTAGAGCTGCGGTACTCATATTTAAGGTATAAAAGAAATGATGTAGTGAACCACATAGTTCCGAATCACTACGAAATGCACGATGAGATGGAAAGATCTGTTTTGCAACTAAGATCGTGTAAGATAGATTTTAATAGTAGAAGGGCCTTAAATGCAAAGCATTAAGAGGCTCCATTTCAGGCACACCATCCATGGAAGATAGGTGATAAGCCCCAGACCCATACTTATGAGTGACCACGTATGGACCCATCCAGTTAGGAGCAAACTTACCACGCTGACTCCATTCTAGTGTAGTGACATTTTGGTTTTCTTTAAGAACAAGATCACCAACTTTGAAGTCACGGTGTTGCAAATGCTTGTTATAAGCACATTTGACATGCTCAAGATAGACTTGATGATGCTCAAGAGCATTGAGACATGTCACTCATCTAGCAACTCAAGCTGCACTAGATGGTTTTGATGATAGTCCTCATCAGAGACAAATTATCTGAGAGAGACGAAGAGATGGAATCTGGACTTCTAAAGGAAGGACAACCTTAGACCCATAGACAAGAGAGAAGGGAGTAGCACCGGTGTAGGAGTACAAATGCTAGTCCGATAAGCCCAGAGAGAAAAAGGGATATGTAAATGCCAATCCCTACCAGCTCGACTAGTTACCTTTGCGAGGATATTACGCAAAGTTTTATTGGAAGCCTCAGCTTGGCTATTAGCTTGGGGATAGTACGGAGAAGAAAAGATAAGTTTGATATTGAAAGCATCATAGAGGTTCTAAATTGATGTTTTTGAAAGACTTACCATTATCTATGATGAGTTTGTGTGGAACACCAAAGCGATAAATGATGTGTTGATAGACAAAATCAACAATGGGTTTAGCTTTGGTTGATGAAAGAGGAATAGCTTCCACCCACTTAGTGAAGTATTCCGTGGTAGTAATGATAGAGTGATGACGTTGTGAAGAGTGGGATTGATGAGACCAATGAGATCAAGACCCCATTGTGAAAAAGGCCAAATCCGCTGCGCAGTTATAAAGCCCGACTAGGGATATGTGTAAGATTGGAATTGTTGTTGAGACTTGACACATTTCTTAGCGTATTCACAATAGTCTTGATTAAGAGAAGGCCAATAGTAACCTAAATGTAAGATGCGTTTAGCTACGGCCAAGCCACTAAAATGTCCACCATAGATACCGTCATGGACTTCCTGAATGGCTTTAGATGATTTAGGGGTTTTGAGGCACCGAAGCAAAATACCATCAAAACCACATTTGTAGAGGATTCCACCTAGAATAGTATAGTGATTAGTGTGTAGGATAAAAGATATTTCTGCCATTGGAAGTCAGATCTGGAGGAAGCACTTGAATGGGATAGATAATAAAAAATGTGTTGATACCACTCATCTTGAGTGTTGGTTGTGACGGCGTTGATTGAAGTCAACTACCTGAGATGAGATGGTTGGTCTAAATCACTGAACAACCACATAAAGTCGCGAGTCTTTGGTAAAAGGTGGAATAAGTGAGGCTAAAGAAGCCATTGTATTTGTGAATTAGTTTGCAGTGCGAGGAATAGCTTGGATAGTAAATTTTTGAAAGATTGAAGCTAAAAGAGAATGATATCGCGATATTTTTGAAGGATATCATTTTTACACTGATAGACTCTAGTGACTTGATTAACGATGAGTTCAGAGTCACCGAAGATGTCGATATGGCAAGTGCCGAGATTAATGGCATTTTGAAGACCTAAAACGAGAGCTTCATATTCGCCATATTATTGGTACATTCAAAGTTAAGTTTGTGTGCGATGGGGATAGGTGCACCCCAAGGAGGAATCATGACGAAACCTGCACCTCCCCCTTACTGACATTTGGACCCATCAAAGAAGAGTTTTACTTTAAATGGAGATAGATCAAATTGATTTGTTGGATGTACTCGTCTAGGAATTGAGCAAGGGGGATTTGAGTGTCCGGAAGAGGAGTATCAGCTAATTGATCCGTAATGACCTGACCCTTGATAGATTTTTGTGAGATGAACTCGAGGTCAAACTCTGTCATGAGCATGAGCCAACGAGTGATATGATCATTGTGATAAGGTTTCGCATGCATTGTCTTGAGTGGATTAACACTTGTAACAATGTAGGTTTTGTGATTAAGGAGGTAATGACGAAGTTTAGAAGTTGCGAAGAAGAGAGCACAACACAGTTTTTCAGCTTCGAATAGCGTGTTTCATACTCATGAAGAGTGTGACTAATATAATAGACAACCTGTTCTTTACCATTAGCATCCCGATGCGAGATCATGGCTCCCAGAGCATGGTCAGTTACAGAAATATAAAGATAGAATGGATCCCCTCACGTGGAGGCATGAGCACAGGTGGAGAAAGAAGATAAGCCTTGAGATCATCAAAGGATTTTTGGCAACGCTCATCCCATTCAAAATGAACATTTTTACGGAGGAGATGATGAAAAGGTTGACAATGGTTCGAAAGCTATGAGAGATAAAATGACGCATTGATTGAAGGCGTCCTTGAAGACCATGAGCTATTTTAAGTTGGAAGGGGAGGCATCTCGAGGATAGCCTTTATTTTTGCGGGATCAACTTCAATGCCCCTAATAGAAATGATAAAGCCTAAGAGTTTACCAGTGAGAACGCCAAACACACATTTAGATGGATTTAGGTGAAGACAAAATGAATAAGTCTCTCAAAGAGAGGCGCAAGAATGAAAAGATGATCCTGACGATGTTTGGACTTACCGAGGAGGTCATCGACGTAATCTTCCATAGTTTTGTGTAAGAGATCATGGAAGATGTAGGTCATTGCACGTTGATAAGTTGCTCCTGCGTTCTTAAGACTGAAGGGCATGATGCAATAACAAAAATTCCCCCAAGGAGTTATGAAGGAAGTCTTATGCTAGTCCTCTGGTGTGATGAGAATTTGATTATACCTAGAGAAACCATCCATAAGAGAAAGCATCTCGTGACCTACAGTTAAATCCATGAGTTGGTCGATATTAGGTAGAGGAAAATCATCTTTCGGACAAGTGAGATTAAGATCCCAAAGTCGGTGCAAATTCAAATTTTCCCATATAGCTTTGGTTACTAGTACTACATTTGAAACCCATTGTGGATAGTCAATGGGTTGGATGAAGTTGTGGAAAGCAAGCGCTACAACTCCTCTTTAATGAGGAGGGATACACGAGGATGCATCTTACGTAGTTTTTGTTTAACTGGTTTGATGTCTGGAAGAGTAACAATATTGTGGACCATGATATTAGGATCGAGGCCTAGCATATCTTCATATGACCAAGAAAATGCTTGGCGATGGTGGGAAAGAAAGGCGGTGAAGTCTCCTAACTCCTGTGGATTAAGAGATTGGCTAACCTTAATGATGCGAGGGTCTTTAGAAGTCCCTATATTAAGGTCGACAGTGGCTTCGTTGAGAAGCGTAGATGTGTCAAAAGGAATGGTTTTAGGAAGATAAGAATCCTCCGCTCCCAGATAAGCAAGGATAGAATCGTCATCAGCACAGTGGATAGTACTGATAGTAGGAGAATCGTCTTCAATGATTTTAGGGAAGACTAATGGTATGGAAGTGGTTTTCCATTAGTCTTATAGGTCAGTGGACCTAAGGAAATGGTATTGACTAAAAAAAAGTTAGGCGGGATGGAAATAGTGTCGTCCACATTAAGTGATGCTTCCGACCTAATGGGAGAAGATGGTTCCTTAATGGAAAGAGGCTCATCGAGAATGGTGACGGTGGCTTTCGAGAGAGGTTTAAACCCTAAACCAAATTTTTGATGTGGTTTAAGAGTTGGAATGGATGCAAGGTCATGCACACCCTGTTCATACTTTCCCAGGCCAAAGCCTTTCCATGCATCGATATAGATAAGTTTTTGTGAATGCGGGATTTTGTAGACAATCAAACCCTGTTGAATAGGGTTTGGCCCTAGGAGGAGAATCCAGATGATAGTGAGGTGTATCAAGACCACCGTAGATGAAGTTAGTCTATTGATTGGGCAGACCAATGGTGACAATGCGACCAAGACCTGGTTGATATTTAGGTTGTTTGTCCGGCCTACCATACTCGTTAGGTTTGAGATGGGTGTCAAAAGAAAGAAGAGGAAGCTCTCCTAACAAAAAATGCTGCAATGTTTCTTCTAGATTTTGTAAATCTGGTAATTTTTCTACAGGTATGGAAGAGGATGAAGCCTCGTCAGGAGAACAAGCATTCTCCTTTGGAGGGCAGACCCTGTGGTCATATCACATTGTGCGAAGGGAAAGGATCTCTTAGATGAGTATAGATTTTTCCCTCATACTGATATTTTATGCATCGATGGAGGGTTGATGGGATGCAGTGCATTGTACGAATCCAGGAGCGTTTGAGGATCATATTGTAGTGGAATTTCCCTTCAACAATGTAAAAAGATCATGAAGTAGTTTCTTGCCTACCCGAATGGGTAGGACCACAGTTCCTAAAGTAACCGCCAGCTGATCGTTAAATGATCGAAGGGTGAAAGGTGGTGGTGACACTACATTCTTTGGTAACTTAAGTTGCTCGAATGTGTGGGAGGAAATGACGTTGAGTGCAGCACCACTATCGATCATAGTGCATTTTAACGTAGTGTTATTGATTTGAACTGTGATAAAGAGAGGAGCCTCTAAATCCTTAGAAGAAAGGGGAGGAATTTCAGAATCCTCAAGGAAATGGTGGTTGATGGTCTATTCAATCCAACAACCATCTCGAAAGGCTGGGGCTCATCTGAATTCACTGCGATATGATGATTATCGATCGAGCTCAGCGATCTTTGGGAGATGATTGAATGAGGTCAAAAGGGACATTTTGACCGAGCATGGTGAGTTGTTTCATAACACTCTCCTCAATTGACACAGAATCTCGAAGCCCGAGGTGAAGCACGAATAGAGATCCGAGGTCTCGGGGCTGATGAGGAAGGAGGAACTCCTTCAGGGGCCATAGAAATGATGACCCGTGGTCAAGAGGCTATAGAAGATGATGGATTATCATACTATTGTGCTCTAGTGGCGATATGAATTGTGTCGATTTGAGAAGGTGGAAGATCATCCAGAGTGGAATTAATGGAATTAGAGGCCTGAGTAGACCGTTTAGGCTTAGATGTAGTTGGGATGATAGGAGACACTTGTTCCTCCTCCTCTTCCAGTAGAAGATCACTTTCTTCCAAGAGGTTGTTAACGACAAATTGAAGGGCTTTACATCCCTCGGTGTCATGACCTAGAGTGTGATGGTAAGCACAAATCAAATCAAAGTTGAACCAGGAAGGTTTTACTCCTTTGGGATTATAGGGTTTGATCGGAGGAAGAGATATAGATGAAGATTGGATAAGTTGGCGAAGGATTTCAGTATAGAATCTGGTAGATGAAGATGAGGACAGAGATGACGAAGGCACCTCTTTAGCCTTAACAGACTACCGAGGTAAAAGAATCTACATATCTAGGTTTGATAGTCTTTTTAGGGATTGTTTTGCTTTTCTGGACATTGGGAAAAGTAGCCTTAGGTGCTTGAGATGGAAGCAAGTGAGGCAAGATTGATTTTGGTGGAGGAGGAGCTCCTAAGATAGATTTTGAAGATGACGAAGACGTGACAAGTGTTTTGGTCTTTGGAGATGAAGAAGGCTATTTGGCTGAAACATATGACGATTTAAATAAGACTGATTTAGATGGGGGAGGAGCTTCCAAAATAGATCTGATAGGAGGCACAAAGGGTGCCTTAGCTTTTGGTGATGAAGATGATGGTTCTGATAAAAGAGGTGACCCCTTTCCAATAGGTAAATCCACTTTACGAGGCACCGGTGAAGATGGTGTTGTAGAAGAAGACACCTTTTCAGAGGATAAATCCAATCTTTTATGAGGCACAAAGAGGGATTTTTGAGGGAAAGCACCAAGAGTCTTGATGGTCCAAAATATTGGTTTTCCCTTTTCGGGATGGTGACAACTTTGACCACATACGGTGATTGTAACCATTTCGGAGGAAGTAAAGGTGATGATGCCGATGATGTGACCCTAGGCTTAAACTCCAATTGTTTATGTTTGAGTCCAGGAGTCGAAGCATAGGTGTCAATGCTATCTCTTTAGATGTTTCCTTAATAGGAAAGGAAGCACTGATGGTGGAAGAGATAGGTAATGAAGAGGCAACCTCTTGTGAGGAAGGTACTTCAGATGCAGTAATTGTGGGTGTAATTACTGTAGGAAAAGTGACAGGAAGGGTTAAGATCGAAGACGCCTCCAACGACATAGAAGTTGGTACAACTATGGGTACGTTAACCAAAGGCATGGTCACGGAAAAAATGGGAGCGACAGAAGTAGAAGTATCCGTAGTGGGAATTTGAAGGGATGTAAATGACTCAAGCATCGAAAGAATATCTGATGCCGAGACAGATGAAGATGACATTGTCTCAGGTATAGGTGGAAGATCAGATAAAGAGGCAGAGAGAGATGAATCTGTCTCTAACAATGGAGGAATACTCAAAGACGAATCGTCCGAAGATGGTGGAATCTCAGAGATTAATGGAGCGGGAAGAAGTTCTGATTCATTGACGTGTTCGTAGATGGCTCAGGTTTAGAAGAAGATCCTTTAGTAGAAATGAAGCTGATAGTATGCGCGTTTGATTTTTGAGATCTCAAGTGTCATTGTTTGGAGAGTGATTAGGAAAAGGTTGTTTAAAGACATCAAGAGATTGATTTGGGGGAGCGTTGGGATTATCCAAGATGAGCTCGCCTCTATCGATAAATTTTTGGATGAGATTTTTGAAAGTCTGACATCGTTCGATGTCATGGCCTTTGCTTCTATGATAATGACAAAAGTCATTTTCACGATACCAGAATGGTCATTCTTTGTTTTCATCCAACTCTCTAATGGGAGGGAGTTCGATCATGCCAACTTCCAACATCTTGTTTAAGATGGAAGTGTATGATTCCCCCAATGGAGTATAAGACCGAGATGGCGGGGGTCCTTTTCGAGAGGATGAAGAGTCTCTCCGAGGTGTTTGATTAGAAGTGTTATCAGCTCGTGATGTTTTTAATATGATAGCGTTGGTGGACCCTTGATTCTTGTCTTTGTTAGAAGCGGAAGGGTTTGATTTTGTAAACCGAGAAAAATCTGGTTTAGACTTAGAACAAAGTTTTAGCTTCCCTTGTTCAATGACATGGGACTCAAGTTTGTGTGCCATCGTAAAGGCTTCTTCAAATGTATGAAAGGTTTGAATCCTTAAAGTGGAAGAAATATGATTAGCACAAGATTGAGTAAACAACTTGATCTGTTGAGATTGAGGGAGGGAGAAAGACAATTGATTTATTATCCCTCTCCAATGAGTGACAAAGTCTGCAATAGACTCGTCATCGAATTGATGAATGTTATAAAGATCTGTAATCGAGATCTTATGTGTGATGTTTATTGAGAAGTTTTCAACAAACATCTAGCTAATTGAGAGAAAGAAAACAAAGAATGTTGGGGTATGTTATTGTACCAGTCTAAAGTAGGCCTTGCTAAAGACATAGGAAAGGTACAGAGCATAAGCTCCTGATCCTAGACTATAAGGTAGCAAGCATGCTTGAATGCTCACAGGTGTTGTTGAGGATCCTCCCGGCTATGAAATTTAGAGAACTTAGGAAGTTCCCATTGGGGAGGATAAGGCCTAAAAGCCACTGATGGATGAATCGGTTCATTACATACTTCTTCAAAAGAGTATGAAGGGTGAGCCCCTTTGGTGGAGGCTTCTAGGTCTCGATTTTCTTGAAAAGAAGTTGGACAACATCAGATTGAGGAGGGGGCATGTTGGTATGTCCCGTATAAGAAGCAAATGGTATGTTCTATTGAGGCGTTAATGGGGGATTCATCTGCTAATTAACAGGATGATAAGAGGAATAACTAGGCATGTTACGGTGATGCCTGGCGAGGTATTTGTTGTGAAGGAGCCTGAGTATAAGTAGGTTATGAGATGACTAATGGTTGAGAGAAAGGTGGTTGAATGAAAGATGGAGCTTGTGATTGGTGGGTTCCTACACTTGCCGATTGAATCGGAATGGATTGAGGAATGTGGGTGTTGATTTGATTTGATATGGTGGGGAACAAAATTTGAATGAAGCTTTTGACTGCCGGATTGGTTATTAGGGGCATCGACACCGAGAGGATGGGTAAAGGTCATTGTCATTGAGCATTAGAAGGAAGACCAACTAGAGGATGAGAAGGAGGAACCAACTAACTCGTAGGAGGGGGTTGATTCACAGAGAGGTACTTGACCACAGGGACGTAATAGATGACATAGAAGAATTAACAACAATTTGTGGGAGCGTGGACGCACTCATCATAGCTAAAGAAAAGTCCTTTCAAAAGTAGGCATGTGGTAGCCGAGGTGGCGCGGCACTAGGGATAGGCAGGGTCATTTGAGAACCAGTCGACATGGTTGGTGGAAGAGAAAAAGGAGGCATAGATGTGCCACCTTCTTTCGTGGTTCGAGGTGAGAAAAAGCATGCTAACTGCTCTATAAAATCCTGGGATGGCTCATGAGAATAATCATAAAATTGCTTGGATCGGTGGTCCCTGATCAGATATTCAATGACTTATGCACTAGGTAGTCCATAAGGGCTATCGGGTTGTGGTCAAGGAGTGCTTGAAATTCAGGATCTTCACGAGGAACATACTCTATATCGAAGCATATGACACCTCTCGAAGGACTGGGAAGTTGGTCATGATGGGATCACTTTAGGATGATAGAAAGGATTATATGACCAATATGGGGAACCAACTAACAGTGGTCCCAAAGAAGACTCGAGGGGTACCAAAACATCCACATTAGTGGTGGTCTCAGATGAGGAAGAGACTAGTTGAGCCATTTTTCTAGATTGTGACCGGGTAATGACCATCATAAACAAGCACAAACACAGAAAAAGATTGTCCTAACTGATGCACAAACAATTCAAGCAACGTAGGTGATTATCTCTTTTAAATTTTCATGCTTTTTAAGAAAGAAAATGTTTGGGAAGGCTTTTTAGAATGGGGACTACTCAATTGGCCAAACTAAGGATGGTTTGGGGAATGTTTTGGTGAGGAGTCCCGAAGGCACTTCAGTAAAATATTGGTACGTGGCTTGATATAGGGGCCTACCCCCGCACTTCACACACCATTGCGATAAGGGAGTCGGGTGCTTTGCCAATATATACTAGAACTTTCATGAATTTATAGCACGGCCCAAGTACTGCGTAGGCTCTTCCTCTTGGATGTCACTTCCAAGTAGGTGAGGCCAGGGAAGGAGTTTTTGTTTAAATGCTTTATACCTAGTGATTTTGGCTTTGTGTGCAAGGGTGAAAAATAAAAATAAAATAGTGTCACTACCGATTTTGATCAATTTTCCAACCTATTTAGAAAACTAGATGAAGAACATACAACAGAAATGAAAAAGAAAAATGTTCTTTTTAAGCACTAAAACCAAAGTGTTTGATTTCAATGAAGACAAGTCAAACAAGTTCTTTCCCAATGCGATTAATTTTTTTAAGCATTGAAACCGAAGTGTTTGAGTGTGATAAAAACAAACAAACAAGTTCTTTTTAAGTTCTTAAAAAGGAAAACACATTGTAAAAGAGAAATACCTATAGATTTAGCTCTCCAAGGTGTGTGGACTTCAAAAATCGCGTTGTTGAGCTCTTCCCCTCGAACAATCCCATGAACAAGCAAAGTGCTCCGTAAAGACAAGGTTAAGCAAACATGCAAACAAATCTAGAAAGATATATCCAGATAAATAGATACTAGTAGAAGAGAAATTTTTATTTAAGAAACTAGAAAACTTTCCAGAAAATGACAACTTTGCACAAAGAGATAAATCAAAAAGCGTAGCTTTGAAATCAAATGAAAGATTTACTAATTTTAGAAATAGAAATGGGAATCTAGATATGCAAGAAAGAAATAATTTTGATTTTACAAATTATAAACGAAAGAACCAAAACCAAAATGAAGAAAGGAAATGCTTAAGGAAAACTAATGAAAATCAGTGAAGAAAAAGAACTAAAGCTCAAAACCGAAAAGAAATGAACTTACCAATAGGGGACTTTGGTTCAAGTCCCACCGAGGCATCTGTAGAATGTAGATCAAGAATTTCTCGCGCTTGTTACCTATCTAAGTTAATGCACCAAACTAAACACAAAATTCTGAAAAACTCAAATGAAATCGATACCTGATAGTTAAGATGGGATCCGAAGATGTAGATGGGAGGAAAGCCAATGTAGATCGAGACGGGCACACACGAGCAATCCTGTAAAGTAGATCCGAGAAACCTACGATGTACAAATCCTTGGTAGAAAAAGACAACATTAAAATATATTTGGGTGGACTGCCCAAAAAGTGGGTCCAGGAAGCGATGAGCTTCCTCGGCGGATGTCAGTCCACGTTTTCAATTAAGGAAAGAAGCATACATGATAAAAGATGTAGGTAAATGTTTAGATTTTCTGATTAAAAATAAAATATAGAATGTAAACAACAAATAGAATATAAACAACACAAGAAACTATGAAAACAATGCTAGACTTATGTTACCTGTACTTGCACTGTCTGCGGCAGTTGATCGATCGCATCGACCAGTTGTAATCGGTGTCGATTTCTTTAAGCATTTCCAATTAGGGTAAATCGGTGTTGATCGAATGGGTCGGCGTGAGACCGGAGGCAAGTTGTAGATAGCTTGATGAGGACTGGATCATGAACACCCGCATGAGTTGCGAGATGCGGACATAGTTTCACCTTAGCTAGATGCAGGAACAGAGTCACCAAGAGGTCGATGAATCCTCACGATGTCGATGTTGCGGGTAGAGTAACGGTACACCTCTCAGGGATTGATTTAGACAAAATTCTCTCTTCTTCTGATTGATGATTCGAAGGCTCAAGGCTTAAGCTTTCTGTCTCTCTTTTTGTCTAACCAGAACTAAATTCTGGCCCTATATTTATAATCGGCACCGACCGAGGTACAATCGGCACCATTCCAAAAAATCAGCGTCGATCGATCAAAGTACTATTCGACGCCGATCAGAAATGCAATTCCCAAAATGGCCAAAAAGGATGAATTGGAAAGATAAGAGTATTATCCTTCCGACTCAAATACGAAATATCCCATTGCATGGTTTGGGGAGAGGAGAAATAGGGGGATAGATGGATAGAATTGATATGGGAGGTTAGGAATTGATATGGGGTAGATAAGTGGTTAAGATACATGTAAAAAGTATAATTAAATAGTTAATATTTAATTATCCATGGGTAAAATACAATGGGGTATAATAAACTTAGGATAGATGTTCAATTAGATATTTAATTAATACCCTAAAGGAAAAGTGGTGATATAAAGGTGCCCTGTGAGTTACAGAGAAGATAAATGTAACTGGGGGACACTAAATTGGGTAACCAATTTTAGGTGTCTACGATGATTCCTTGTTATTTTCACTAATTGGAAATCATTTGTGCACACTTATACTTACTTTTGCTTGCACTACTTTGCACTTATTGATTGAATTTGGAGTCTTGGAGCTTGCCTCTTTTGCATTTGGGTCACCATAGTGAGTTAGGACTGGAGATATTCTTATTGAGATTTCCCCTTCTCCACCCATAATGATTATCTTTCTTAGTGTTGTTGTCTCTGGGGAGGATTATGCATCAATGGTCACACACACATTACAATTAGTATGTGCTTCTTGTTATTATTGACATTCATTGCTTTAGGTTATAATATATATATGTTTGTTTTAGTTTATTGCATTATCTTATTGTTATTATGCCCCTTGGCTTTATCCACCCCTTGGTTGTTTCCCTCTTTATTTCAGAATCCTAGTAGGATACTTATCTTTATCTTAGTTGTAGGCCTTGGAAACCTATAGCTATCTTAGGGCTATGACTACTATCATCTATATTTATGACTTTAGTGCTCCTTGAGCACCTTTGTATCCTGCGGTGTGACAATTCTTAGATTGGATCCTTATATTTGAGAACCTAGTTGGGAACCTCTATTTTACCCATCATACACTTTTGTGAACCTAACGTGAAGCTTAATTTTCTCTAAACTAGGTTAGATTTTCTCCACTCTCCAACATTTTCTACAATTTCTACACCATTTTCCCCAGTGCAGGACCCTCTTTCATCAGCGATCCTATTCTAAGTAAGCGAACACTTGCATACACCATATCCCCCTATGCATGCTTTCTACATAAATGATCCTGTTGTAACTAAGCTAACACTTACATATGCCATCGACCACTTGTGCACACTTTTTCATGACTACTCTTGTCTATAAATTATTTTTTCCTCGGAATCATCAAGACAAAATCCATTAGCCCCTGCATAAAATTATTGCACAATCAATCTCATCTGAAAATCATCTCCATTAAGCTTTCTTGAAACAATCTCACTTCACTATGGAATAATTGCTTGGCAATTATTAATCCTCTCCAATTGAACAATCCCTACCTAATCATAATAACTCCCATAATCAAGGCCTTCCTAAGTCATATTCATATAATGTTGATTGTTTTATCATAGGAGTTAAAGATAGAAAGACCAAGCCCCCAAATCGAAACATAAAAACCATGTTCAACATCCGAAATCTGTCTTTGAACTTGAAGAAGAAGGGAAATTGAGGATTTCCCCGAACCCGATTTTACTCCACCTATGCAAAAGTTTATGTAACAATTTTTAATTATGTAGGGAGTTTTATGATATTATATGCAAATGCCTTGATGAATACCTTTCTCAAAAGTTAGATGCTGATATTAACCATTAAGAGCCTCCCAGGATGAGAAAATCCCAATTCGGATAACAATACCGACACTTTTCTAATACAAATTCTACACAAATCATCATGTAGCTTGTTGATTTTCTAAGTAAACAACAAACCATGGCTATAAATCAATTTTTACAGCTTGAAACCAACCTAATTTGGCTTGCCAAATTGACCTCAAATAGTCTCTTGAGGTAAGAAAATCAAGGATTGCCCCTCCACTTCGATTCACCTAATGGATTTCCCATTGCAGATAACCCCTTATTCACAACTAGACCCTTAAAGTCATCCAACGATAACCATTAGTTCCTTACATCATTATTATGGACATTAGAGGTGTTTCCCCTTCCATCACTTATGATGGTTATATTAACTCCACTCTCCATATCAAATCTTTTGAAAATCTCTATAAGAATGGGTCAAGAAAATTTTTAAGCTACGACTAAGCTCCTAGATAATACCCTCATATGACTTGAATCGGTATCATACTCTTCTAGCTGACTCCATTTTAAAATTAGGAAACTTGGTAACCTCCCTATTCAACAAATTCTAATATCATGATCTTCTTAAAAACAACATTAATTCCTTCATCAATTGCAAGTAGATGGACAATGAATTTTCCCAAGCCTTCATCAAAAGTTGGAATACTTTATCTAGTAGGGTTGAACACAACATGTCTGATGAGATCCTATTCTAATTGCTCCTTAGAGAACTCAAGTGTGACCTTGAATACAAGCTTAGAGAATTTTCCCCACCTCTTTGGAAGAAGCATTCAAATAAGCCAAACACCAAGATTATCTCATGAAAGAGTTTGAAAAACCTTCTCCAAAGTAGAAAAATCCTAAGAACATCCAAGTCCTCATGCATCCTAGAAACAAGAATGCTATTGATGATGAAGTCACAAATACTCTTTCTTAGGGTACTTGTTCTAATAGGACTATTCATAACATCGATTGATCTGCTACCCAATCACACTTTACTTCCTCCCATGGTGACTATCACAAATCTCTATCTAAGGAAGAGCCGTGACGATTCTTACCTCACCCCTTTTCCCTAGTGATAGACCCTTCTTTCCCTCTTTATCAATGACAAGATGAGAGTAAATTTTTTGGTGGTGGCACCTTAATTGGGATCATTCATTTGATAATTTTTGTTCCCTTCGATCCTTTTTCTACACCTTTCTCCTTGGTAACAAATTTTATCATGAAGATATCACCCAAGAAAGGTTAAATAAGGTCATTAAGGAACATGCCAATTCCCAACATCATGGTCAACATGGTGTGATTCATCAAGCTAATGAGCATATCAAAATCTACAATGACCATCTTCATGATCACTCTAAACCTAAAAAATCCAACACCAATCAAGCCGATAAGGCAACCACCAATGTTTTTGGCACATCATATCCCTCTATTGAATATGTGGTTCACATGGATGGTTATAAATGTATTATCACCTGTATTGAACCCTCATATCCTCCCTCATCCCAGGATAGCCCGTCCAAGTTCATTTATCCATGTTCCTCATGACCAACACCTCACGAAACAACCACTATATCCAAATCTTAAGTCTAGGTGAATGCCATTGGCCCTTGTACAAACAATCATACATGGATGATCTTGTCCATCACGATCCCTATTAATTCCTACAACATCATCCCCTCGTGGTATCACCTCTATCATGACCAATCTCGTAGAAATAACAAATCATACCCGACTTTTAGAACTTTTTGCTAGACCCCTTCTTCGAACCTAATTAGATTGATCCTTCTCAAGTTTATAATACTACACAACCAAGCCTTGAAGAACGAGATCCTCTCGCATAACTTTATCCTCTTCATAGCCAAACCCCATTTCTAGAAATCTTGCATACCTCACCCTAACATCGTGAACATCTTATGAATGCAATCTTAACCATGAATATTCCTTTTCCACCCATTTTGAGGCAGCAACTTGCTACCTACTTGGTTTGGAAGAGAGCATTATGGAAAAATGTGAAGAGTTTTACATTTCCACCAACCTTTATACTTGATCGTTCTTCATGTATATACTTCCTCCTTGAACCATGTCACTTCTCTTAACTTCATTAAGACACTATGTTATTCTATAAACAATTTGAAATCCACACGGAGCATGTGCAGGATACGATCATAGACAAATGCCTATTATGGGTTACATTTGGCTCCCTATCACTATTCCTTCTTATACCATCTACCTCAAAGTCATGGTCCTCAACTTCCCTTGTCTTATAATATCCTCCTAGGATCACTATGGACTCATCGCATGTGGGTATTCATGTTTTCCACCATGTCAATGTGTTAAGTTTCCACACTTAGGAGCTATCTTTATGACAGGTGGGCGGACTTAGAAGATCATGCCCATTTCAAGAGTTCACACAATGAGAATGAAACACAAAGGTTTCTTTATATTTCTCAAGCCTTTATGACATCTATGATGCAACTTGCTCTCTTGGATCTTACAAACTCATTAATGGATCATTTATAGGCTATTTGGTGTCTCCTAAGACCTCTCCTAATCTGGTTGCACTCTAACTTGGCTCTAATGGCTTACATAGTTAGCCGCACTCACCGGCTTTTTTGGCACTTTCCACTCAACCTTTAACAACCCCAAAATGGTGAACTTGTCCTCCTTTTATAGTTATGTTCCTTGTCCTTTTCTCAATTTTCTCTCCTTATTTGAATTTTCCTTTTGGTGGGCTAGCTCCTTCTGACGCTCCCAAATTTTCCCACTCGGATTTAAATTTGAATTGAGATCCTTTAATGCTCTAATCTACTATGCCTTTGCTTATGTCATGTCAATCATCATCTGTTGGATCTTCTAATAGTCCATCCTTATCACCATCCATATTAGATGCCTTCTAATATCTTTTAGAGCTTCTTCTAGGTATCCATTTTACCTCCACTCCTTTGTCACACCTTGGTTTTATTCTGTCATGTGCTCATTTACCTATGTTCCACCTCCATTTTATTTTGTACACTATCTCTAGGATTTTAGCCTTCTCAAAATCGTAACCATAGCTATTACAAATCCTCATTAATGTTCCCACATCTCTCGACCCTTGCGAATAACTCTTTTGTAACCCTTGTGTGCCTTAAGTCGGCTAAGCTAGGCTAAGATCCATCTTGATACCAAAATCCCACACACATCACTACACGTTATTCTTCATGCCTACTCCGCACAAATCCTGCTACCAAAATATCACATCAAACCCTTCTCCGGTATATCCACAATTCTGCATGCTACACCTTCCTTCCAATCCATGGTGCTTAATCATTCCACCCTTCCACACAATCTCCCTTCCACTCTGCTACACTCTTCTTTCCTTTGTGCCCTCCAAATTTCTCATGCATTTTTCTTTACCAAAATTGTGCAATATTAGACTGGACCTTAGATGTTCCTACATCACAAACTTGAGTACTTTAAACTTGAGGTCCTACTCAACTACACTAAGTGAGTGGTAGAACCATCATTTGAACTATTGAGGCAAATAGTTTTGGTTCCTTCATCCTCTGAACATGTTCCCGGCCTTAGTACTTCTTCCAACGTCTCTTCTAGTCCCTTATCACCTTTTTGTGACTTCTTCATGCTATCTTGCACTCTTGTGAGATTCTCCCCACCATAGCCCAACATCCTCATCCAAATGGATCTCTCTTCTTGATCCTTCACAAGTCTTTTTGCATTTATTATCCTTCTTCCATGCAAGTATTTGATTGACTTGAATGATCCTCCTCTCGTAGGGCTTCTCCTATGAGTTTTATGCTTTGTGAGTCTCCACCTTCCTTTAACCCTTTCTTGAGTGAGTCCATGTTCTCCCTTGTCCATCCACCTTCACCTAAATCCTTTTGGGATTTGTTTCTTTCTTACTCACCTCACTCTTGGGATTTATTTCTCCACGCATCCCTTTTGCATGAACTCCTCTTCTTCTCCTTGTATTCATATCTTCTTCACATGTTCTCATGTCGATTTATCACGGTGACTTCTCTCCTCTGCGTTGCTTCACTCTATGTACTTCCTATACTCCTTTGTCCTTATCACTCCCTTTCTACAAACTTCTCCCTTTCCACATTTCATCCTTTTGCACTCCCTTCTCTGTTCTCTTATCACCCTCTTCTGCGACCTATTCCTTACATGTATTCTACGACTATGTATTTTCTCTCTTTCCTCTCCTCAAAGCACATCTATTTTCCCACGCATATTTTTGTGTACAATACTTCGTGCGAGTCTTCTTATTTACACCCATTATTTTCATACTAGATTCCTCTTCTCTTCTCCTTTTCTTGACCCCTTCGGGCCACGTGTTCCTTGTCTATGCACTAACAATATTTTATTTGCATACTTGCAGATTCTCTTATTCTCCATGGCTGCTCCACCATATTGTCTTCTTTGGTGCACCCTCATCATCCGGACACCTTTCCTTTGTGGTTATGGGCCACATATTCCTTCCTCTTCTGCGAAAATTTCTCTATGCCACTTTTATTATCCTTATTTTCTTCTTTTGCACCTTTATTTTGCATAACTTTTGGAGCCCATTCACGGTGCACCCCTTCTTTCTCATTGCATGTGGAAACCTCCACATGATTTTGTAGTGCCCCTACACTTCCATCATGCCCTTCTCTATTTTCACATTCTTTATTCTCCTATATGCACTTTGAATTGTGCACTTCTAGTGTCTCTTCCTTCAATTGCTCCTAAATTTCCTTCAGACAACTCCTTTGTGCAATTCTTCGTTGCGCTCTTCTTTCCCTACACGCTCCTCTACATGCTCTTCCTTTATCACCTTTAGGAAAACATCTCTTTCTTCACACAATCCCTCTTCTCATTTACACTCTTCTTCTCTTGTGTTCTCTTCTTCATGCTCCACTTCCTTAAGAACTTTACAGGCCTCTCCGTCATTCGATGTGCTCTTTTTCACATGTGCTCTATTTACCTCCTCTATGGGCTACTCTCATTTATTTTACTTTGGGTTAACTTCTCTATTCTCTTTTGCTTCCTTCGCAATGGTGCTCTCATTGCTGCACACATCTTTTCCTTTACAATCCTCAACTACTTGATAAGAGTTTCTCCTCTCGTGCATTCATTCGTGCTCTATATCTCTGTTGGGGTCTCTTCTTGGTGCACTTAACTACATAGCCAATTTTTCCTTCCTCGGGGACATATTATTTTGTGCACCCGTTTGCGTACTACGATCATATTGATGGGAATATTTCTTCTATGTGCCCCTCTTCATTGGGTTGTGCACTATCTTCTCTCCTTTCATTCACTTCATCTCACAACTCAATGCAATCTTCCATGTTCTCATGGTATACAATGACCATCTCCATTTCTCTCGACAACCTCCTTTCTTGGTATAATACTCTTGCTTGTATCTACTCACCTCCAAGAAAATTATCTTTTCATCCTTAGCTCTACTCTTGAGCTCTCTCCATGTACTTTGTCTTACAAATTCTCTTTTAGTACTCTCGTACATAATTCCTCTCAAATATTATGCTCCACTCGTGTAATATTTGGATGTGCCTCTACACATGCCTTCTCTTCTCTTTAGTGCTCCTTTAGCA
The DNA here is from genome assembly GCA_018340775.1 of Taxus wallichiana var. yunnanensis. Classification (NCBI taxonomy): domain Eukaryota; kingdom Viridiplantae; phylum Streptophyta; class Pinopsida; order Cupressales; family Taxaceae; genus Taxus; species Taxus wallichiana. Next base: position 880,124,831 of record CM031238.1, read on the forward strand.
CTTCGTACATGCTCTCTTTTCCATGCCTTTGACTCATTATTGATTCTTTCATCTCCATGCTTTGCTTGCTTCGTGCCACAAGACCCCGTCTTCTCTAGTGGTCTTTCTCTTCATCCTCCAATTTTGTCTTGACAATATTTTTCTCCTCCATCGATCTCTCCAACATATCTTTGAATGTTACATCTAAATAGTCTCTTCCTCTTGGAAGCATATTTCCTTATCACATAAGATCATTAACTCCTCTAGAACCTACACTTTGGGATCTATCCTTTGGTTCTCTACCCACCTTTTCTTCATGATAGATAACACAAACTTCTACATTGGTTTCCTCACATCACAATCTACTATCTATTATACTTCCTCACTTTCCCACAAGAAAGAACCAACTCTAATACCATTTTATGATGGGTGGGTCAAAACTAGAAGATATTTCTCATTTGCGAGTTCACACATCAAAATGAAACACAAAGGTTTCTTTATATTTCTCAAGCCTTTACAACATCTACAATGTAATTTGCTCTCTTAGAGCTTACAAAATCCTTAATGGAGCATTTACAAACTATTTGGTGTCTCCTAAGACCTACCCTAAGATTGGTTGCACTCTAACTTGGCTCTAATGGCATACAATTGTTAGCCACACTCTATTATATTTATTTTGTGCTTTCTCATCAACCTTTAACAACCCCAAAATGTCAACTTCATCCCCTTTTATAGTTACACGCCCTATCCTTTTTCTTCTTCTCTCTCCTTATTTGAATTTTCCTTTTGGCGGGCTAAATCCTTCTGACACTCCAAAAATTCCCGCTCAAATTTATATTTGAATTGAGCTCCTTTAATGATATGATCTATCATGCCTTCGTTTGTGCCACGTTGATCTTCGTTGGCTCTTCTAACTATCCATCCTTGTTAGCATCCATGTTAAATGCCCTCGACATATTTTATCACTTTCGCTAGCTACCTATTTTAACACACCTTGGTTTTATTTTGCGCGTGCTCATTTAGTGAGTTCCACCTCCAAATTTCTTTTGTGCATTGTCTCCAAGATTTTGGGCCTTTTCAAAATATCAGCACGCCTCTCTCATATCCTTAGCTATTACACAATCCTCATTGATGTTAAAATGCTCTCCAACCCTTGTGCATAAATCCTTTGCAAACCCATCCGCGCCTTTAGTTTGCTAAGCGTGTATCCACACTTTCACATGCAACACCTTCCTTCTAAGCCATGACACTTAATCACCACGTCCTTCCATGTAATCTCCCTTCTACTCTATTTGGCTCTTCCTTCCTTCACCCCTACAACTTCGTGTTTATTTTCATTTAGCAAAATTGTATAGGATTGCACTCAACCTTGGATGTTCTGCATTATATATAAAGTACAAGGAGATGTCAACCCTTGGAACTTCAACCTATTTCAATAACACGAGACATTCAAAATTTCTACACTAGAAGATCTTCCCACCATCCCATTTTGGTAAATATTAGTTCTTTAACTATCGAGTGAATGCTCTTCACAACTATAGTATTCATCTTAAGGTGGTGGACAGTACTCTTCCCAACCTTCTTTATTTTGATGAAAATGAGCCCAACAAAATCAACATGTGTATTCATGCCTATGATCTTCTTGAGGCCATCATTTCCCAATTACCTCCTACCATATAATCATAAACGTGCAAGAAGGATACTTTGGAGTGTATCCCTATCACTATCAATCACACTTAACATCCTCTCGCTCGAGCATATTTTCTAACCCAAGATTATTATCAAATCACGTGCCATCAATGTCGCTATGCTTGACTACGGTGATAGTTATTTTCTCATGATCCCATCTTAGTAGGATATGCCTAGGCTAAGACTATAGAAATTCTTCGTTCTTATAGATAAAAATCACACACATATTACTATTTTACTATACCACCAAGTATGTTGTTATATGTATGGATCTTGAGTAAGAAAAGTATTCATTAGTGACACACTTCCTAGTCCATTTGTTTTCTTTGATTATTTCTATTGTCTTTATCTCTCACATTTGTCACTTCTGCACCCAATTTTGGTTAGGTCACAGGATCCATGTATGTCAATATTCTCACATTTGTTGTCATCTATCCCAGAAACTAGCACTTAGTCTGGACACTAGCAGTGCCTGTGCACTCCCCCACCCTAGGGTGCTCCTGTCCTCTTTTTTTTGTTCACATTTTTGACATTTGTGGTCGGCCTTTTCGGTTTTCTTACTCCTATCCCGAGGTCCTAGTTGGCATGTCATGTCACTAGTGTCAAAATTTAAACAAGAGATCCCTATATATACACAACATACATACCATTATAAGGGCGGGAAATTATAAAGGAAAACATATCTACATACTATCAAAGGGACTACATTTTTGGGTTGATTACTCTACATACACTACATAGGAAGGGGAAGTTTTGAATTCCATCCCACACATTTGCATTCTATCTAGATTTATCCCACTATCTTGGCGTCATTGGCACGAGGGAAACTAAGGACACTATTTCACACACAAACACACATAACTACATGGAGTCTAGAATGTAGTGCAATGCTTGGTCATAAGTTCATCCTTTGGATGACCGTTGAGGTCAGTATGACTTCACATATTGAATTTTTCATTCTAATTTGATGTGTTTTTGAGCTTGTGTAGGCATCTCGGGGTTTGTGTTATAGGTTACATGTACTTTGGAGATCATCTAATGACATATAGGAGACCGATAATGAAAGATAGTGAAACCCTAGTGAAACAGAAAAATCAGACTCGACCCTCCTGTGCAATCACATGCGCCTATATAAGGTCTCGACACCTGGCGACCTCACCATATCCAAGGTTCACGTGTCCATATCTATCCACAATCTCTAGAATTTACATCGATCATTCCCGACACTCTTCCTAGCTTGTGCATCGATTGCTCCAATTTAGATCTACTTTGGGATAAGTGAAAATTAGATAAGTGCCATATCCCTCTCATTTTGTTGCACTGAATTACATATTTAGAGTGCTTAACATTAGTATTATATTGTATATCATCATAGTAGTGACTCTGAAATTAGATTTAATATTCAAATTTTATTAAATCATTTGGTGAACCCCTCTCTTAGAACTCCTTGCCTTAGGATCCACAAAACCCTCATGGCTAAAAATTGATCCTCCTCTCCTAAACAAGCTATGTATCATGTTAGTGTGAATCCTATCCTTGATGATGTTGTTGAGGCTAAACTTGATGCTCTTTATCACAATGATCAATTTGATGATAATATTCAAAGATTACTTCTTGCTAATGAACACAAAGTTCCTACTAGTTTCAGTAACCTCTAGTGTGGGCATTGTTTCACCTAACCAAAACTTCACTAAATGATCTCCTTGTTCTTCTAAAGTCACCAGGCTACTCCAACTTCTTCTATTCTGTTACATCACATGATGATGCTTTTATTGATTATATGCTTGGTCTTGATTGTGCCACTTTGTAGATAAAAATAATGTTACTTCTAATGTTATAAATGTACATGTGCATGTTTCTAATACTAGTCAAGATGAATGTAAAGCTATATCTCATGTCTCTTTTATTTCTGAAAATGAATCCAATGAATGCAATGCTAAATCTCATGATATTTCTCCTACTACTTCTCTATATGTTGATGAATCTCTTGATGAAATACTTACATGCGAAGCTTTGTCTGATAGTGATGATGATTATATTTCGATCATGAACATGTTAGTGAGGATGTTATTTCTCTTAAGACTCAATGAATGTGAATTTTCACTTTGCTTTCTTCTACTTCTGAGATTGTTTCCAATAGAATTCATGATGATTCTCCCACTTCTACTAGTTCACCTCTTATCATTTCTTTTGATTCTACTCCTAGCACTTCTGTTGATATTCCATGTTCCTCTCCTCCTCTTCCTCCTCTTTCTTCTTCCTCTCAAGATGTTATTCATGATTCTCCCATTTCTACTAGTACACCTCCTCTTATTTCTTCTACGTCTACTTCTAGCATTCCCACAAATCCTTCATCTTCTATTTCTTCTTCTCCCATTCCCATGATTACTCACAATGGAAAACTTCAACCTCTTCATGTGCCTCTCACTTCCTCTACGATTCCTTCACATGATATTTTATCACTCATGCATGTTGTTGGTCATTTACAATCTTAAGTTCAATCTCTTACTATCAAAATCAAATCCTATTATGCTTTCATTAACAATAACTCTCTTGATGCAATCCAATTCCAAAGAAAATTCAAAATTCAAATTTCCTTAGGATTTTATCATGCTTACCTTTTCATGTTTTAACGGCACTGAAATCCATATTTACATCTTAAGCATTACCGTTTAACTATGGCTTATTATTCTAATGATCGATTGTTATTAAAAGCCTTTCATCATAGTCTTGTTGATGATGCTCTTCAATGGTATACCCATTTTCCTTATGGATCTATTAGTACATATTGTGAAATGGAAGATGCTTTTCTTAGACACTTTATACTTAACAATGGTCCTAGAGTTACACATGATTACTTACCTAGATTACATCAAGGAAAGAAATAACCTATTCTAGATTACATTTTACGCTTCAATTCTTGCATGCATCAGTTAGTATTTCAGCCTATTGATCTAGAGAAATAATTTATCTTTTTCATGGTTGTATCCTGCATTAAAAGAGAAATTACAATATGATACATGTGAATTGTTTATGCTTTTATGCTATAAGGTCATTGATCTAGAACAAGATTTAATTGTTGCACATGTTATAGATCCCCTTCTTTTCATTCTATTGTTTCATTGTATTTTACTTCTTCTCTGTACCATCTATTAAGCATCCTCCAAGGTCTCCATCTCCTCCACCTCACAAGCAAGTTCCACCCCTTCATCACTTAAGCATCCTCCATCTCCTCCACCGCGTCGGTCTCCACCTAAGTCTTCTTCATCTCCTACTCGGGATCCATTACATTTATCGCATGCTACTAAGCCTCATGATGTCTTGCATGATTTACTTGATAAGCACTTAATTCACTTACCTTATAATCAACATCATCCTCCTCATTGCTTGCATCACCAATGTGATCGCCCTTATTACAATTACCACCACATCAATAGACACCATGAAAATGGTGTTTTGTGCCCTTCATGACAAGTTACAACAATTAGAAGATAAGGGTGTCATTACCTTTGGCTCTCGCTCTTGTGAGCGGTATCTTTCCCATTCCACATAAGCGTGCTTCCACCTCTATTCACTTATCACCTCCACCCGCTTCTAAGGTTTTCATTTTTCCATCTCCTAAAATCATTATCCATCTGCATCCTCCACCTAGTGCATTTATCGTCACATCATCTCATCCACCTCACAGTGCTACTACATCTCATTGGTTGCCTAAGTCTGTCAAAATATGTGATTCCTACCACTACATCTCCTATCATTGGAACCATTTCATCTGACATTCAGTTTGGCTCTTACACTCATGTTGTTACTACTTCACATGCTTCCACCATCCCTCACATGCCTCTCCATCTTTGGTAGGTGATTTCCATATGATCACCTCATTACCCGATGATGCACTCATGTTTTTAAGGTTCTTACATGACTGTTGAGGGATCTATTACAATAAGAACCTCACTCAATCTTCACGCTCTATGCTTCATTGATCTATCTATACATTTATTTATCACATACTACCCATATTCATTCACAAATATAGTCCACTTTTCACACATTACTAAATCTTCATCTATTAAAAATCGACATAATTGTTTACACAATGCAAATTAAACATCATAATTTACACCATGTAAATCAAACATCACAAACCAACATACGAACAACAATCATCACATCACATATCAATAAACATAAACACAACACAATAATACCAATCATCCATCTATATATATCATCAAAAATAATAGTTCTGATACATTTCTATCATCCATATAGTCCCCATGCATTTCACATCCATATATGTCATACATCATCATCATCATTTTCACTATACACAATCGCGGGATCTCTAGAACTAGATGTTTCATTGCTCAATCTACGCCGCTAATCTGACCCCTATATCTCTCCACCTATCTGCGTAATATAGCTACCTCGACCGACTACTTCATAAATCATCCCTACAACTCCACATATTTCATGAATACATCTTGAGCCAGGGCCCCTCCTCTTATGACCTATCTAGCTCGCTTCATCTCTACTCATGCCTCATCATACCCACTCCATAATATAATCAGTGATTTCCTATCGCCACTAGATCAAATAAGTGGGCATGATCACTTGCAATAACATCCACTCACTCTAACATCCCACCTCCCACAAGCACATCTAGTGACACATTCCATGTCAACGTATTGATCGATGAATCAATGATCAAGGACCAATAAGCATCACCTATAACCATCCCATTACCACATTAGTTCTCACACACGTTTACAAATATAAAACAACCACATAACAATAAAAAATCCAAACGAAAAATAATTACCTAAGCTAATGTCGGTCTTAGGCCATCTCCATCGGGGGTAGGTGCCCTTTGCCCGTACTCCTCCAACCGACGGTCCGCCTTTACGCATCTATGAAAAAAATAGAAAAAATAGCATCCATCGATGTGATGCCCACCACGTCTTTATAGGCCTGAGTACTATGTTCAAAGAAAGGTTGCAAAAGCTATGGAATGGGGTAAGAACACTTAAGAACCCCAAGATTTGTGCAAAACCGATCAATGGACCATCAATTAAGAAATAAACAAGGATTCCTACTTTGCATGCATTAGTTTAAAGCAAACAAGCAAACTTAACAAATGTAATTAACCTCTATTCTTGAAAGCTTAATTAAATGAGCCTAATAAGGATCTAAGCAATTAGTTTATGCTTTAAGAGAATGGGATCTCACCATTAATGGCTTCAAGGCCAATGGTTCTTCCCATTTACTCCATGTTGTGTGGTGAAATGCAAAAGATAAAGAAAAATAGCTCAATAAGATGAAATAAAACTCCTAATCCTAGCAATAATACTATAGTTTATGTTAGAGGGAAGAAGTGTTCTTGAAAATGAGAGGGGGTAGTGGGCTATTTATAGTTTTCCATTTGGGAAATGGAAGGCTTTTTGGTGCATGTGGGACTAAAAGGGAGTCAACAAGTTAATTAGCAAGTCAAAGTAAGATTTGACTAGGTTTAGAAGAGGTTGATCATGATTTGGGGTAATTAACCTAGGTTAGACTAATTAATCTTGTTTAGAGAGAAATTAGGGTTCTGGGAGGGTTCTGAAAGGCCTAATCAATCCAATGAAATGGATTGATAAAGCTAATAAAGTGGTGAAGAAGAGGATTTTAGCCAAGAAGAGGCTATAATAGCCTATTTAATTGACTTATAAGAGGAATAAGACCAGAAGAGTGTTGTAAAAGGGGAGTTAGATAGATCTAACTGACGATGTGTCGTCAATTTTGAGGAAGAGAATAGTTAGTGCAATATTAGAAATAATAGTGCTTTGATCAAACTACAGGTGTCTACATTTTCCCCTCTTTGGGGTGACGTAAGCTACGTCACTTTGAAGAAAGTAGACAAGTATAAATGAGTAGAATTTTTTGAAGGGGTAGAAGAAAAATTAATAGGATGAAGGTAGGATGAAGGATGCCCCCTCGAGTGTCGATGGGGTGATAGAAGAACTCGATCGACAATTAAAAAGAGAATAGAAGGAAGAAAAAGTGCAAAGAGGAGATGAGAAAAACAACAAGAAAAGGGGATATTGAGCTATCCGTAAACCAGTGCCAACAACTTTTAAATCATCATTTTTCTTAGAATCCTCATCATTAGCCCTTATTAAAATGTAAGCATATGAAAAAAGCGTAAAATGACATGAAAATCCATGATACAAACAATTTTCCATTGCTAAAATAATAACTCCATGTAACATACAAACATGCAATGCAATACGAGAAGTAAACAAACTCTTTTAACAGGGAAATAAGTACAATCACACACACTCAAACCAACAACATTCAAGATAGTTGCAAAAATATTTGTTATCGAGATGTAGTCCCAAATGTTCTGACAAATGACAAGGGTTAAAATGATGCCCCAGAAATTTGTATATGTAAGGAAAAGATGGAGGACACTTGGGTCCAATTAAAAAATGATGTACATGGCGAAGACAATGCCAGGGCAACCGATAGTGCCCCAGAGTACAAACGAAGTAAGCAATGTAGATTTTGTAGATGAGTGAAGATTTAGATGATACACAGTCAACTGCTTTCAAACAAAATTTAAAATTTCAGCAAGATACAAGATGAGTGCCATGTGAGAGACACAAATTTCAGCTGCAAATGAGCCTTTTACCAATTTTAGTTCATTTTTGAATTTTTTCGATGTTTTTGGATTTTTGGATGATTTTACAATTTTTAAATTTTTGATCGGTCAGAAGAATTTGAGAGATAGAAAATCTCCTAAAAGTACGTGTGAAGGTGCGAAGGTGAATGCACAGTCGTCGAAGAGTCATAACATGTCCTGACGAGAAGAAATACGGGCCTAAAATAATTATAAAAAATAATCATTACGATGGGTAAAAGAGAGGAAAAATAGAAGAAAATGATAGGAAAAGGCCCCTAGAATATTTGTAAATTATTCCCGGGCTAGAATGATCACGGCGAGAAAACATGCCCCAGGGGCATCGCGGCAACCTAATATACCCACCCGGGGGGTAAATCAATCATGACCAGTTCATTTGTACTAGATCTTACAAATTTTTACCACGAGTGAGAGCGATAGCCCTAGAGTGAGATGGCGAGACTACCAAGTAGGAGGAGATGAGAAGATCACATCCGAGAGTTCATGCGGGACCCAACGGATGGACCTTACGTGAGTGGTCTATCCTTCCTTGTGAATTATGCATTTAATGTCATTTTAGGGAATTTTAGGCTAGATTAGGGAATTTTTGATGTATGCGCATACGCGCATGCATCGGTTTGACGTATACATGTATGTGCATGCATCAAATTTGGCTGAATGTACGTGTATGCATATTTTCGAAAATGGATACGCGCATGCATATCCGTTGGAGAGAGAAGACACGAGACACACACGCACGTGCGTCGAAGAAGGCGCGCATGTGTCTTGGGTAGGGGGAATGGGGACGCGTATGTGTATGTGTTGAAATAGGCACGTAGGCATCACACTGGGTGCGTATGCGTCCTATGTAGACTAGGGGAAAATGTAGAAAAATAAGAGGCGCATATGTGGTGAGATAGGCACACATGCATCGGGAAGGCACGTATGCGTCGGGAAGGCGCGTATGCATCGGGGAAGGGGAGTAGAATACCCTTCTGGCCAAATGGCCAAGGAGAAAATAAAGTAGACTAGAAGAAAGTGAAAATTTAGGAAATGAGATGGAAGAATGAAGGATTTTACTAGTAAATTAGATAGAAGTAGATAGAAATGTGCCTAATACATGTGTGTTTCTTTGTTTTTGCAGTATATATTACCCATTCTACATACACACGAGTGATATGGTCGGCTAGTGGTGATAGAGGCACAATTTGATGAGGATGATAGGATGATATTGGATAGCCTCCTATACGTCACGGGATTGGCCTACGTGGCTGATATGCCTCAAATTACATTGGCTCATGGTCTTTTAACAACCGTAGGAGAGATGGCATAACAAGAGTCAATACTTTCGGATTCACTGGGAGATCATGATTACTCTAGAGGATGTGTGGTGCATTA